>APFE031293848.1:122571-138490 GCA_000404065.3 Pinus taeda
ATTTCTTCATGTTTTTCTCTCCTGATAATGTTTTCTGCCTTTTGTAAGGTTTTTCTTTATGTGATAGTTTTTGATTTTGAAGACTTAGAAGGTGTTTTGGATCCATTTTGGATCACGCCTTCCCACTGAAAAAGCTTTTGGACCACCAAAAGTTGGTTTTTAAGCATCGATCAAGTGAGGATACAACTTCCTCACTTTTCCAATCTCTATCCATATTGCACTGCTTGGTTTTGAACCTTTGAGTCCGATTCTCAGGTACTGAACATCCCCTCTGCATGTAGTTCTCACTTTCCTGTCCAAAACCGTGTCTTCCTACAACTCATTGAGATATTCAGGCAACAGATCATCAATAGAAGGCAACTAACTTTTCTCTTCGGGATCTTCAACCAATGAAGGTTCATACAGTCTCAAGTTCTCTGCATTAATGACCAAATAGATATGCATATAAGCTGGACAATCAAGGCGAAAAGAGTTTTCACCAATTTTCTCAAGTATCTTGAAATGACCATACCTTATTGGATTCAACTTCTTACCTTCACCTTGCATTCTATCTTTGTTGATGTATAGCTAGACTTGATCACCAACTTGGAAGCTATGCTCAATTCAATGCTTGTCATGCCTTACCTTGTACTTGGCCTGACTTCTTTCCAGCTGTTCTTGCACTGCCTGGTGAATTTCTTGGATCTATTCAATGAACTTGGTTGCTTTGTCCACATCACTATGTCCATCAACTGCTATGTCTTTAATAAAGACAAAATCCAGGGGAGATTTTGGTGTAAAACTAAAACAAGTCTCAAAAGGAGATCTATGAGTAGAAGAGTGCTTAGCACGGTTGTAAGCATGTTGCACATAACACAAATGTTCATTCCAAAGCTTGGGATGCTTGCTGCAATAGCCTTTGAGCAACTGGATCACTGTCCTGTTGACCACCTCTGTTTGACCATCTGTTTGTGGATGAAATGTTGTGCTCTTCTTCAATCTGGTGTCCATAATTTCCAATAGACATGACCAAAACTTCCCAACAAATTTGGAATCTCAAATAGATACAATGGAAGTGGGTAACCCAAAATGAACCCATACATGCTAAAAGAACAACTTTGCTATTTTTTCAACCGTAATCTGCTTGTTACAAGGTATTAAGATACACATTTTGTAGAACCTATCCACAATAACATATAAATAATCATGACATTTTCTAGATTTTGGCAATCCCCAAACAAAGTCCATGGAAACACTTTCCCAAGGACAAGAAGGAACTGGAAGCGGGGTGTACAAGCCTAATTTTCTATTACTAGGCTTGCTTCTATCACACATGGTACACCCTTTAATATATCTAAAAATTGTTTCATGCATTATTGGCCAATAAAAAAACCTTTGCAGCTGTGCAACAGTTTTACTTACACCAAAATGACCTGATATCAAAGAAGTATGTGCTTCTGAAATTATGTTAACGCTTTCAGTTTGAGGAATGCATAACTTTCCAAAATGATATAAGAATTGGTCTTTAATATGATAATCAAATTCTTCTACTTGTTTTCCATGACTTAAAGTTGCATATACATCTTTAAAATATACATCTTGAGCATATTGTTCAATGTAGCTTTCATGCAATACTGAGTTATGCTTAAGTATAGTAGATGCATTTATGATTGGTCTTGATAACATATCTGCAACCTTATTGTGTATGTCTTTCTTATATCTAATGACAAGATGAAATTGTTGTAGAAAACCCTCACATAATACTGTCTTGATTGCTGCAATTTAGTTTGTGAGTGCAAATATTGAAGTGGTTGATGATCTGTATGTATAATTGTTTCTTTGCCCATTAAGTAATGTTTCCACTTTTTCACACTCTATACTAATGCATACAATTCTTTATCATATGTGGGATAATTAACTACTGCAAAAGTAAATGTATCAGAATGATAACATATGGGTTTACCATGTTGCATCAACACCACTCCCATGGCATAGTCACTGGCATCTATTTCAATCTCAAATGGTCTTTGAAGATCTGGCAATGCTAGTACTAGTGTTGTACTAATTTCTTCTTTCAAGGTGTCGAAGGATTTCTACTATTAGCCTCCCCACTGAAACACCTTGTTCAATCCTGTTAAAGCATGTAAGGGAGCTGCAATAAAGGAAAAGTTTGTAATAAACTTTCTCCAATATTGTGCTGCTCCTAGGAAAGTCCTAACTTCTGTAGCAAATTTGGGTTTAGGCCAGTTCACAATGACTTCAACTTTAGAGGGATCTATCTTCAATAAACCACCCCCTACAATATGACCCAAATAATTTAAATATGTTTTGCCAAATTCACATCTTGATAACTTCACATAGAGATTTTCTTTTTTCAAAACATCTAGAGTTTGCTTTACATGCTTCAAAAGTTCTTCCTATGTTTTACTGAAAACAAGAATGTCATCTAAATATACAATTACAAAATCATCAATAAAAAGTCAGAGTACATCATTCATAACTCTCATGAAAGTGGCAAGAGCATTAGTTAAGTCAAAAGGCATAGCCAACCATTCATACAACCCTTGCTTTGTTTTGAAAGCAGTCTTCCATGCATCTTGTTCTACAACTCTGACTTGATCATAGCCACTACGCAAGTCCAACTTGGAAAAGTAAACAACTTCTTTCAGTTGATCTAATAGATCATCAATGCGAGGAAGAGGATAACGATTCTTGATCATTATTTTATTTAGTGCTCTGTAATCAATGTACATCCTCCATGAACCATCTTTCTTTCTCACCAACACGATTGGAGATCCGCATAGTGATGTGCTTGTATGAACCCTTTATTGAGCAGCTCCTATACCTGCTTCTTGATCTCTGCATTCTCTAAAGAGGATAACCTGTACATTCTGATGTTAGGTAATGGAGCATCTTGCTGCAAATGAATATCATGTACTATTTCCCTTTTGGGTGGTAGACCTTTAGGTTCTTGAAATAGGATATCATATTCTGAAACAACTTTAACTAAATCATCTTTCTGTTTAGCATCACAGCTTTCAAATATATTGGTCTTATGAAGGTTTTTTTCCTTTACAACCATTAGTAAAAATTGCTTACATGAATTTGCAATTATTTTCATCTGCCCTGAGTTTATGAGAGTGTAGTTATTTTTGAGTTGATGAGCTCTTACAATATCTTCTATTCCATATTTTGTGAGTTGATACTTATTTTCAGTTCTATAGAAAATGGCTTTTCTATCATACAAGTAAGGACTTCCTAAAACAATACCATATATATCCAAGGGAACTATATCTAACTCAACCTCATCTACAAAAGTTGACCAATAGCAAACCTAAGTTTACATTGTCTAGTCACTTGTAGCTTTTCTTTATCACATACCCAACCTAATGGATATGGCTTCTTGTGAGGTGTTGTTAGTAAGCCCAACTTCTTTACAATTGTTTCAGAAATGAAGTTTACTTGTGAACCACTATCAAATAAAGTATCAATCTTTTGGTGCTTGGAAATAACTCTAATATGAAAAAGCTCATGTATTTTCCTCTCATTATCTTCATTATCAATAGATTGTGCAAAATTACTTGTAGATGCTTCAGAATTTTTACCTTTTATACCTGTGGTTGTGACTGTTGTTTCATCGCCTGAGTCTGACCCCAAGTCTTTCTGAATAACAGCAGTAGTCTTCTTCTTCTTACCACCGAACTTCTTGGGTTTCAGCTCCAGATGCAAAGACCAGCAATGCTCATCATCGTGTCCATCCTTCTTCCAATGAGTGCATGAAGGTTTGTCTTTCTGTACAACGTTTTCCTTCCTCTCCTTCCATTTATGCTTCTTCTTTTCCTTATTCTTTCTTGCAGAGGGCTTTAATGATCCCCCAATATTTGGGTTCACATTCCTGCCTCTAGCCTCTAGATGTGTAGCCTGAACTAATACATCATCTAGGCTAGTGGGGTTAAACATGAGAATGGTGTGCTTCAAATAGCTATGCAAACCACCTATATACTTCGGCAAAGTTTCAGGTGAGTCTAGAGAAATGCATAGAGTTAAAGCTCTTTTTCGAACTTCCTAGGTATAGCTTTGTACACTTTGGCCCTTTAATTGGCAAAGAGTTTGCCAACTCATCATTGCTTGCCACATATAAGCTAGCGGAAAGATTTTTTTTTTAAAGGCGGAAACAAATTCATTCCAGGTAGAAAGAATTTTACCATGTCTCTTCAGATCAGCTTGTGTCTTTCCTTCCCACCACACCAGGGCAGTTCCTCCAAGGCAAAGGCTAGCCAACTGAAACTTTCTCCTCTCTGAATCAATGTTCTGCACCCTGCAATATACATCAATATGTCTAATCCAGTTATCTAGCTTTTCTGCATTTAATTCTCCATCATAGATTGGAAAATCAAATTTCACATCTAATTTAATCACAGATGTTTTCTTCTTTTTCTTTTCAGGGCTAGGCGATGAGGATGATGGAGGTGATGGTGGAGGAGATGATGGAGGAAGATTTTCCCCTTTCCTTTTGCCCTCTGGGGCATCTAGAGAAGGTTCTTCCGCTCCTTTGTCTTGTTTGGAGGTTGAAGTACTTTCACCTCGACCCTTCTTAAATTCTCGATACACCTCTTTCACCATGGCTCTCATGGTCATGAAATTGTCCATGAACTGAGATTATGATTTCGATAGGGTTTGTTCTACCATTCTTCTCCTAGGATAGACTCTTCCAATTTCTAGATTAGCCTCAACAAGTTCTCCTTCTCCTAGTTTGAGCTTTGACCTAGTTAGCATACAACAATCCATCACAAGCTTGTCTAACCTTAGCAAACCTAAAGCTTTGATACCACTTGATCTGCAAATGAAATCTTAGACTAATATTAAGGTGTTAAGACTCATGTGCATGGATTTGCCTATATTACTTAGTGCAACCGATCAATAAGATTGCAAATAATATAGATAGTGAAGCAGTTAAAGAAACATAATAGACAAAAACACATAACACAACAAGTTTAATATGGAGTTCACCCAAAACTCTTGGGTTATGTCTCCTGGTCCAGCCTTTAGTGGTGACCTCTCTATTATGTCTTCAAGAGTAGAGTTTTACAAAATGTGAGCTCAAATTGAGTCTCAACACAACATGAACAAATAATAGGGGTTTGCTTGAATCCCTCAAGTCTTACTGAGTACACAGACTCTCCCTCTCACTTTCTATCTTCTCTCTATCTTAGCACTGCCTGCCTTTGTCTCTGTCATTCTGTGGCTTTTAAGCCAACCAGCACTATGTATTCGTTTCCTCTTTTGGGCTCTCTAGCTCCTGGCCTCTGTCTGCTCAAATTCCCCTCTGAGCGTTAGCAATCATTGCTAAATGCCTTCGGGGATGATGGCCACCTGTTCTGTAATGGAAGGACCATTGGTGCCTTTGAAATCCTCAGAATAGTCATTTTCTGTTTACACAGAGAAATACACTAAAACACAGGAAAAATCTGCCAATCTGCCGTTTATCGGACCTGAAATATCATTAAATCTGCCCTAGCCTCCTATCGGGTCCACCTTTATATCGCTATCGCATATCCACCATTGATCTCAGTGATCTTGATCCAACGGTTGAGACTCATTTCGGGCGGCTTATGCGTACAGGGATTAACCGCTCGAAAAGGGTGGTTTTCTCTCTCCAGTGCCCGACCACATTGCGGCTAGTGTATGGGATCAGGTGGAGCCTGTCCAATAACACTTACTGCCTAAGGCCTACCCGAAATCCCGCTTATTAGGAAACTCAAAATATATATATCTGTATGTATAAACCCTTTCGGGTCCATTTTATCGCTTTATTCACATTTTCTTTGTTTTTCGTTTATTTAACGAAAATGCTATTTTACATAGAAAAAACCTTGTTTCTAGATCTCAAAATATATCAAATATCATCCATAATCTTATCGGGTACGGCTATCGCAGTTGCATTTGTTATCGGCCTCGCTCCCTTGCATTGCTCCGATGTGATATTGCGATATCACAATCGCACATCGCATAGTCCTCGGGCCTTTGCTAAGTGATCCTTTGTATTGTGCCGACGTGATATTGCGAGTTAACTTGGGCCATCGATCTGTGCGCTTGATCGACATGTTGAAAATGGAAATAAGAAATGCTAAAAATAGCACTGCTATATATAGTAGTTTGGGTACAAGTGCTGGATTGAGCAACAGGGAATGAAAAGTGGAAATGCTAAAAATAACATTCTATTTTTAGCAGTTCGGGATGGATTCCTATTTTTAGTCAGTCCCTGGACTAAAATAGGAAGTAAATTTTGAATTTGAACTTAACATCTATTTGAAAATAAAATAATTTAACTCACCATGAGTTAATTAGTTATGAAAAATCAAACATGAAGTCTATGTGAGGACATGCAACAGTTTCTCTATTAATTGAGGAATTTATCCATCAATTAAAAAGATAAGGATGAGTTCTAATTTGAGTTGTAATTAGTTGACTTAGTTCACTTAGTCAAGTCCAATTAGATTGATTTAAATAATTTGTTTAAATTAATGTGAGTGCAGTTAGTTAATGCATGCTTGCATATAACTGCTACACTTCAGATCACTGCATATTCTCTTATGAATAACTTATGCATGTCAGTTCAAACAGAGACCCAGTTGAGATCAGAGGAGGGACATTGTACTATCAGTTGGATAGGTTTTTCCTATAAAAGAAACTCATCAATGGAGAAGGATTTATCTCCTTCAGGTTTGTGCAATTATTTCTGAGCCAAGTAAGAAGTGTGAGGTGGGAATTCACACTTGTGGAAGCAGTGGACCCCAGGAAAAACTGTGCAAGGAAATAGGAGGCTTGGAGGGTAGAGAAGAAGGTTTGGGAGAAGCCTTTGGTTGTCTATGAGCAGCAGAGGGATTGCATAGAGAGCAGGATAGCTTGTGAGCTAATTCTTTTTGTATTCCAGACTATATTTCCACTTGTATGATAATACAGATTTGGGGTTTTAGGCTGAGGCTTTCTCGGGTTATTTCTTCTGTGTTATGTGTGATTGCTTCTCATTCTCAGTTATATGTGTTCTCATTGATCGTGCTCAAATTGATTAAGCTTCCGCAAAGTGTTGTAGAAGTAGATCTTGTATTATGTTTTAGTATATTGCATAATCTGTTGATCTGCACTGGGAATTTCTACATGGTATCAGAGGAAAGGTGATCAAAGGAGAAGAACAATATACTAGAGGAGATTTCAAAATTTTGAGTCTTGGGCCACGAGTTTTCGGAGCAATTCTGAAAATTTTAGTGCAAAATTTTCAGAAACAAATAGCAGACCTAGATTCCTTGTGGAAAAATGACCAAAAAAACGACTGAATCAGAGTTTGGATGAGGGAGATATCGCTGATTTAAAATCAGCTCTTTCTCCAAAAAATTCCGTGACAGCGGGAAAGATGAAACAGTTTGGTATGCTAGCCAAGAACCTGTATGCACTTGAGGTACAAGATGCATGCAAAGCCTTGAGGAGCAAGGCAAAGGTTAGATACTTGGTGGTTGTAAGGGAGAGTACATTACCTCTCAACATGCAACGCTAGAAGAAGTCTCAGACGATTGTGGAGGAGCCACAATTGGTGAAGCAACTTCAGGAGGTTGTGGAGCAGCCACAACTAGAGAAGTTGAGAGGAGATCTAGTAGAGACATCTACTCATGTAGAGACCTCCAGTAGGGGGAAATTTCGAGCCAGGTGGGCAGAGGGATCACATGCAGCCATATCTCGAGGTAGCAGGTGGGGCGATGTGGAGTGATCGTCCCACAGAGGCTAGAATAGGAGCAGGATCCTTGAGGCACCCAACTTCTTTGATTTGACTTTACTACAAGAGCCCCGACGAGGAGTAGCAAGACTCGCTGAGTGGGTAGTGACAAATGCGGATGGACTGGAAGAGAGAGCTATGGTGCAAGAGTCCCAGGACTATGTAGAGCCAGCAGGCTGCAACAATGTGAGAGGCACAAGAGTGTTGCACCAGTGCAGGATGGCACAGAGACGTGTGCAACAGTGTGAGATGCAAGGAGTGTTGCAGCAGCTCAAAGGTCAGAGAGGGAGCACTTGTCAGCAACAGGTAGAGTTTCAACATCAGAGTATGTTTCTAGCCCAATAGAGAGGTCAGTTGGGAGTTTTTTTGTTTCTAGAGTTGTTAGAGCAACCACACTTGGGAGAAGTGTTGCATGCAGAACATTCCAAAGGTATAGGATCGGGTTCGAGTTGAATGCCTTTCTTGTTGAGAGGGAGTGTTGAAAATGGCAACAAGAAATGCTAAAAATAGAAGATCTAAAAATAGCACTACTATAAATAGCAGTTTGGGTACCAGTGCTGGATTGAGCATCAGGGAATGAAAAATGGAAGTGCTAAAAATAACATTCTATTTTTAGCAGTTCGGGATGGATTCCTATTTTTAGTCAGTCCCTCGACTAAAATAGGAAGTAAAATTCGAATTGAACTTAACAACTGTTTGAAAATAAATTAATTAATTCACCATGAGTTAATTAGTTGTGAAAAATCAAACATGAAGTCTATGTCAGGACATGCAACAGTTTCTCTATTAATAGAGGAATTTATCCATCAGTGATAAAGATAAGGATGAGTTCTAATTTGAGTTGTAATTAGTTGACTTAGTTAACTGATTCAAGTCCAGTTAGATTGATTTAAACAATTTGTTTAAATTAATGTGAGTTCAGTTAGTTAATGCACACTTGCATATAACTGCTGCACTTCAGATAACTTAATATTCTCTCATGAATAAGTCATGCATGTCAGTTCATACAGAGACCCAATTAAGATCAGAGGAGGGATAGTGTACTATCAATTGGATAGATTTTTCCTATAAAGGAAACTCATCCATGGAGAAGGATTTATCTCCTTCAGGTTTGTGCAATTATTTCTGAGCCAAGTGAGCAATGTGAGGTGGGAATTCACACTTGTGGAAGCACTAGACCCTAGGAAAAACTGTGCAAGGAAATAGGAGGCTTGGAGGGCAGAGGAGAAGGTGTGGGAGAAGCCTTTGACTGTCTATGAGCAACAGAGGGATTGCAGAGAGAGCAGGATACCTTGTGAGTTGATTCTTTTTGTAATCCATACTATATTTCCACTTGTGTGATAATACAAAGTTGGGGTTTTAGGCTGAGGCTTTCCCCGGGTTATTTCTTCTGTGTTATGTGTGATTGCTTCATTCTTAGTTATATGTGTTCTCATTGATTATGCTTAAATTGATTAAGCTTCCACAAAGTGTTGTAGAAGTAGATCTTGTATTATGTTTTAGTATATTGCATAATCTGTTGATCTACAGTGGGAATTTCTACACAACGGTCCTCGTTGGCTTGTGCTGATTGTTGTCGCAACAGTCATATGATAGCCTCCGATAGCCTCTGCCTGCCTTCGCCGATTGTGATATGCTGATCGGATCTGGACCGTTGATCGGCTAGATCCAACAACTCTTATGCATCGCTGTCTAAGCCTCCGATAACTCTGTTTTTTGCCATTTCTTCATGTTTTTCTCTCCTGATAGTGTTTTCCGCCTTTCATAAGGTTTTTCCTTATGCGATAGTGTTTTATTTTGAAGACTTAGAGGGTGTTTTGGATCCATTTTGGATCAATCAAAGGGAACTACATCTAGTTATACTTCATTAACAAAATCAACACAGATAGCAAATCTAATTTTGCAATGTTTTGTTACCTTTAACTATGTTTCCTTAGTTACCCATCCTAATGGATACAAGTTTAGATGACCATGAACCAGTCCATATTTTTTGACCCGCTTTGTTGCAATGAGATTCACCTACGATGTTGAGTCAAACATAGCATCAACCTTTGTCTTCTTGACTTGTATCTTTATGCAGAAGAGTTTACTTATTTTTTTCTCTTCTCGTTCTTGAAAGCTACTCAAATTTACCTTCTTATACACTAATGTGCAAGAGATATTCTCATCCACTTCCAAGCTACTTTCAACTTGGTTGTTCGAATCAATGGCCATGAGATTTTTATTTTTATTTTATTTATTTATTTATTTATTTTTTGCCTTGCATTAAGCTCTAGATGCAACTTCTAGCACTTCACCTCTATATGACCATCAATGTTATAATGGTTTCTATGGTTGTTGGGATCCTTGTTCATTAATAATGCAAAATATTAAATATTTATTGTTTTATAGAGAAATTAAAGGGGGTGTTAGATTTCAAAAAAATAAACTATCTCAACGATGTTCATACTTGATCATGTGTAACTGAATCTCTTGCCACGGTGATAATAACATTTAATTTTAATCTAAATCTGCTAATAAATACTAATATTTATATAATTTTAAAATCTAAATTCTATTATATTTAATTTATATTCTATATTATTAATAATATAATTAATATAAGTGATTTAATTTTTTCATTTAAAAATATTTTTTATTCTTTATTCTAAGAACCCAGGGGAATATTAATGTTGTTAAGACTGTCATCTAACTAAATCTTAGCAATATTGATAATAACATAATTTTAAATCTAAATCATTATATTGATATAAATATAATATCTAAATCTAGCTAATGTAAGCAATGTTACTATTAACAGTAACAGTATAAAGTATTTATAGACCACCAGGTCACAACCAAAGGATCTGACCTTAGATCTCTCAGTTTTCACATATTTCACATTAGTTCAACCACCAATTGAGGTGCCCCTAGAACTATTCAATTTTTATTATATATTTTTTTATATAGGGACACGTTTAATTAATATAGATATTTATTTATAAAGAAAATTTATATTAAGAATCGTGTCAGAATTAAATCTTTCCAAGTTTTTACAGTGTTTAATCTAACAAAATCAAATTTGACTATCCATACAATCTTGATATCAAATCCCCACTAAATATATCATTTCTCTAACGGACAAAAATAACCACCATATTTATATTGAAATATTTTAATTAATAACTTAATATTTAAAACTTAAAAATGAAAAGAGAAAAGAAAACAACCAAACAAATAACCATCTTAACAGATTTATCATTAACTCTCGCTCAATAATAATGTGTGATAATAAAATTATTAATAAACATATTATTTATCATTCATATATATATCTTTAACATCTCATATTTATTATTATTATTTTTTAACCACATGGTGAATCGGTAATTGTTAGGCCTAATCTATGGGAGACCCAGGATCAAACCTCATAGCGGCCACTATAACACCAAGAGCATAACCAACCACCTGCAAGTCGGATATACTGAGTTCCTATACTTATTATTAATAATAATAATAAACTTAAATTTAAGTCACATTGGAGAATAATATAAGTCATAATAATAATCCAACATAATCAACAAACTCAATCTGTCTCCCAATGAAATTCGACCAACTCACTCTGCACCCTGTATTTAAAGAATGTTGTGCGTTGTACATGCAATATTGATAGTGGCCATACAGAAGACAATGGCGATAAATAATGTTGTGTTGTTATTGGTTTCATTACAAATACCTTCTCGTCTTCAGATGCCAAAACTTTTTCTGGATCAGGCGGGTGCACAGTGAGCCAAATTGATGCTACTGTGACAACGGTTTCTGTGATACGAGGTGATATCCAATATGAGGTTCGGGTGAAAAATATGTGCAAATCTTGCGATGCACAGTTTGTGCATATCGAGGTGGGTTACCGTGAACTTCCAACCCTCTACACCTTCGTTCCTGTCCATGTTATTCCTGCAGGCAACGAGGTATTTCTCCTGTCTAATGAAATCTTTGTCATTCACATCACTAAAGTGAAGCCTGTTGATGTCAAATTTATCAACTGCAAACGCAAATGACTGGGACTTCAAAGATCTATGTATTCAATATTTTTACATTAATTTTTTTGGTAATAAATCTGTAGTTAGGAGTTAAGATGAGCGGTAATTTTCTCTCCACTCGAAGACTCTCCATCTGTGTTGAATTTCTTGATAGGACATGTTAAGCATGTTGTGACGAGGGTTAACTTTTTCTCCCTGTGTTCAATTTCCTAAAATGACATGTTAAACTTGTTGTGACGAGGTTAGAGAGGTTAAACTTGTTGTGACGATGTTAGAGAGGTTGCCCAAAAAATTACTCTATTAAGAATGAAGATTATATACTCTTAGTGGTATAGTAATGGAGAAATTTGACAATAAGCCTAATCTACATCACTCCAAACAAAAAATCTGATTGGGGCCTAATCCACATCACTCCAAATAAAAAATCTGTTAAACCATCAATCTGTAATGGTTATTTGAATCTTCTTCATCTAAATATATGATTTTGGAACACAGCTTTTTTATATTTAATTTTATTTATAAATTTATTGAAGATGGTTTTTTATTAAATTAACTTAATTAACAACCAAAATATTATATAAATCATTAAATTCAAAAACAATTTCAATTTAAAATATTTAAATATTTTAAATTTAAATTTAAATTTAAAATACCTTAACAAATTCAATGTATCTTTTATTTATTACCACTCTTAAGCTGTACTGATTTTAACATTACATTACAACTATCCCAACCGTTTATAAACAATCCAATTTCATATTTTCTTCAGAAACACTTTATCATGATTTCATATTTGTATTTTAAAAAAGATTTTTCGTTTAATCAAATTCCTTTTATCCATATTAAAGTAAATTTGTATGGTATGTTTTATATATTATAGGTTTATTATTTTCATATGTATTTTTATATAGGAGGTGTTTTTATGATGGGTTTTTCTGGGCAGATTCATTCAATCAAATTTTTCGATTTTTATTTTTCTCTATTCAATTTTTTTTACCACGTTGCATTTTAGAATCGTGTAGACCTATTAATATTCCTCAACGCCATGCTGGTAGAATTTATCGGCTCTCTAGATGGAAAGGTCCTGCTTTTGGATACCAAATTATCGGGGCACATGGATCCGAGACTCTAGTCATCGACTTGTTTGTATGTAAATCGACTTGTTTGTGCGTGAAATTTGATTTATTTATGTTGGAGTTCCAAAAGTATTAGCAGCAACATAACAAGGCAGGGCCTCGACTATCTATCATGCGCAACTAGTAACCCCATTAAGGATTGTTTGGGTTGTGACTCCGATGGGGAGTAGAACAAACAATGCTTTGTAGACTACGTCATTAGATTCGGTAGGAATTCCATTATAGATGAGAACGAGAGCTTTTACGTGGTCATGGTTCCCAACGATTATGATGTGGTGAATCCTCAACTAGGCACCCTGCATCATGCAGTGATTCAAATAAAACCCCTATGGATTAGTTTCCATTAAAACATGGTCATCCAACACAAGGAGGAGCTGCTCATGAACAATTACAAGACAACAGACTAAAGGGGTGTGAATGTCCACATTGCGAATGAGACCTGTATCACCATTTAGAATGTGAGTCACATCATCAACCATTGCATTCACGTTAGACGAACGCAAACCTAATAGTTGCTCCACTTTTTTCTAATGATAGCTACACTCCCAATGTTAACGTGCAGGGGACGATTGCATATAACCACTTTGGAGAAGATCTTGTGCAGAGAATGCCAAGGTAAATATATAAATCCTCCATTATTCACCTCATAAACTAGGGGAATATTTGAATAGAATTATTCCCAGGAAGCAAAAAACATACGAAATAATAAACAGTGCCCAGGCAATTGCCAAATTTCAACTAGAATTGTAAGATTTGAATCTTGTAAGATCTAGATATGTAATATCTTGAATAGCGTGGATAGTTGTTTTGTTTACATGCTTTGTAGAGAAGTGGAAGTTGAATGTTTGAAAATTGTAGCATTGGCATCATCGCTGAATGCAGCAAAGAAGAGCAGTTTGTGGCTCTATAACGTTGTTGAGGTTGATCATCCCCGGGTATTTCGATGTAGTTGGCGGAGTTCACAGGCAATATTTTAGGAGTACTCTATTCCTTTCCTATTTTATTTCCCCCTGACGGAATCTCCTTATTTTCCCGCTATGCTCCTAGAGTTTGGACCATAATTGCAACAACTTGTCTAGTGATTTTCTCTCCATAATTGAGGGTTCTATGGATAAACTAGTTACATGACATTTTGTCACCATGACACTTGATTGTTAAAATGGATCTCTCACCATCCATAGACATGTTTCATTACACTCCCTTAGAAGTCAAACAATAAAAAACCCTTGAAGAAGATGTGAATTTTGGGTAAAATGGCTTTATAACTTCTTTTATATGACCTATGCACTTTTCCTAGTCAATTTTCACACATTTGCAATTTCAATCCCTGAAATCTGTGCAAAACTGCGCTTTTTCTTCCACTATAGACTGCACACATAACTCAAAGAAAAGTAAAAATAAAAAGTGAATTCCAGAAGCATTGTTGGGCGAATATAGCCCAATTGAAAGCTTCTAGGTCGTATCATTCGAGCAATACCCCCTAGATCATGGAGTTAATTCCCTCTCATCAAGGAACCCTGATCCCTCAATTAGAGGATCTCATCGTTCTCTTTTGGATCTGAAACTTCTTCCTCTTGGCCTATACATTGACTACATGCTAGAGGGATTGGGAGGTTCATAAAAGATTGTTAGGCCCCTATAATACTAGTGATTCCCCCATTACTATTGTCATTGTATCCCTTATTTTTATTATTGTGCCCCTATTGTCCCCATATTGTTATTAGTATGCCCCATATAGAAACCCCTATTGTTATTTTTGTGCCCCTATGTTATTACTGTTATGTCGGCTTGATTATATTGTGACCCCTTAGACTCCTATATATAGAAGGGAGGTTTAGTCATTTGTATCATCCAAGAATTGTTCATTTGTGTAATTTAAAGGAGGTTGCCCCCTCTAAGAAGCTGAATTCTAAGGCATTGATCTATCTTTTCTATCTTTTTGTGAGCTGGTTTCCTAACACTTGGTATCAAAGCTTTGGATTCTGGGGTTTCGCTGCTCCAAACAGGTCATTGTGGAATTTTTGCTATAACATTTTTCCTGCGACGTTTAAGAAGCTACAAAAAAAACTCATTTGAGCCAAAATTGTTTTGAACTTCGGATCTGAATTTCAGAGCTTGTCTTGCTATATTTTTGCAGAGATATGATATGAGGAAGTTAGGGTTTTTGCAGACTCCCGAGTTACATTCCAAACATGTGACCTAAGGAAAATTGTCATAACTTTTGTTTTGAGCATTAGATTGAAATTTCATAAGAATTTTCAAAAAGAGGAAAACCTGTAGTTTTATGTGTATCAGTTTCAGGTACTAAGGTAAAAACAGTGACATGTGGCACATCGTACAAGTTCGCTCTACTGAACTAGTTTATAATCAGGTCACCGTAGGAGATTTGGCATAACTCTTCCTTGGAGAATCCAATCTTGATCAGAATTGTGGGTTTAGAAAGAGGACTCAAAGAGCTACCGTGGGACGAGATTTCAGATATTAGAGATCTGCAGTTACAGAGATACAACAGATTCAATATCGAGCTCTTACAAAGTGAAAAAAAGGTGTGTAGTTTTTTTAGTTTTTTTTTTTTTTTTTTTTTTTTTTTTTTTTTTTTTTTATATTAATTTTGCATAAGATTGGTTTGAAAAATTAGTTTGAAGGAATTCAAAGGAATAATGAAGAATTATTAGCATTAATTAATGCCCCAAAGAGAGAAAATGGAAACACCTAGTAAGCAATCTGAAAGCTTTAGCATGACTCGTGAATAAGAGGAAGAAAGGCAACATGATATATCAAAATTACAAGACTAAGTACAACAAATTTCACTCTCACTAAAGGTAAATGAAGCCAAGATGAATGGCATGGAAGCTAATACGAATGGCATGCAAGTTAATATGGATGACGTGGAAGCTAAGATGGATGGCATGGAAGCTAAAATGGATGGCATGGAAGCTAAGATGAATGACATGGACGATAAGATGGAAGAATTGAAGATAAATTTGAATAAGTTGCTACAAGAAATGGTCACT
>APFE031293854.1:0-16890 GCA_000404065.3 Pinus taeda
AATATTCATACATACATACACAGATAGCTATACATGCATGCGTAAGAAAACCAATACATATATCATTTAGAGTAAACCTGATAGCATAGAATACAATACAACATATGCATGAAGCATGTTGTCTCTTGTTATATTAAGAAGTTTATTTTCTAGTCATAGAATACATCCATGTCCAACCACTAGTTCGGACAGTGGAACGCTACAGCCACAACTACATGCTCCTCTAAAGAGATATACTATTTTGCGCAGTGGAGAAGCCAAGGCTTGTTACAATACTGTCTAGTCTCTCTCCAAGATAGTCTTAATGGAAGTTTGGCTAACTAAAATCATTTACAATGAGTTATGAGGTTCTATTTATAGCAAAGGGTGGGGTGACCCTCGACATTCCCCTTTGTGACAGTTCATCTACCCTCCTGACTCTTCATCTACTCTATGATTGTTACATCCAACTATCAACACTTGAACTTGCACTTGACAATACATTACATTACAATGCGCATGTGCCCATGTGAGACAAAATGGCTTGAGTAAGCCATGCAAGACATCACAAACACTCAGTCTATTGTGGTGAGACCAACTCTTTGACATGCTTGTGATGGTGAAGGTGGTGAGCTGATGCCAAGCTTGGTCATCCATGATGGTGTGCATGCACTCCATGGTGACATCTTGCTGAAGCAAACTCTTGCCTCTGTTGCATCCGGGTGCATTGGTGTGGATCGTCCATCTAACTCATCCGCTGACATGTGTATGGTATTCTTAGGTGCGGCTGAACTGACAACACACTGATGCATAGTATCCACATTGATCTTCTAGTGTGTTCTAGTGGTCATGCACATAAAATGTCAACTACATGTTCAGCTCCAGTTGAACTTGCTTCTTGTATTTGTCTCAGTGAGTGTGCCCAATGGGTTAGATCGTATGCATGCGCACAATGAAATTCATGTTAGATCTAAGACTTTTATGATCCATATTGTAGATATAAGTCTTTTGGATTAATCACATCATTATGATTTGGTCTCTAATTCATTCAAACCTCTCAATACCATTAAGAATTATCTTAGATCTGTTAAGGACCATATTGATCCTAAAGACACGAAAGGAGTCTACCTTGTTCCTTGCTCATGTGGTATCCCCTATATTGGGGAAACAGGTAGGTCTATTAAATAGAGGATTAAGGAGCATGCTGCCAACATTAGACACAATCGTTTCTGCACATTAGCCCTTTTCGAACATGCAAAGAAATCGAAACACCACATCTGCATTGAAGACTCCAAAGTCATTGCTAGGGTTGATCATTTCCACCACAAGAAACTTAGGGAAGTGATCGAAATCAAAAGGCATGTTAGTAACCTTAATAGGGATGATGGGTGGAAATTAAGTAAAAGTTGGATTCTAGCCCTCCCATCATGACTCCTCCTCTCCTTTTTTCTCCTTTCTCCCTCCGTCTCCTCCTAATTTTCTTCTTTCCTCTTCTAGCATTATCCCCTATTTTCCTCTTTAATTATCTTTATCCTCATTTGTCTAATATGATTAGCTTATTATTTTTTTTTTTAACATTATTTTTTTTTACATCTTGATTTAATTTTGTGCTGAATAATATTCTTAGCTATTAATATTTCAGTTAATCTTTAGGGTTATCTCTACTTTCCTCCTATTTAAGGACAAGTTTTCCTCTAATTAGGAATAATCATATTAAATGGACAAACGTAGTAAAATTATTCTTATTAGTGAAATATAATATTTAATAAAATTAACAAATTTGTTTTAGTATATATATATATTATATATATATATATATATATATATATATGTGTTAAATTATTGTTAAAATATATTTTTAATTTTGGATTATTCCTAACAACTAGTTTTTAACTAAATTTTGAATTATTACACAGATAATCCCTTACCAGTTCTTCTTAAAATAAAATTTTACCAACGGCTAGTTTCCAACAACTAACTCTAGGCAATGATGCATTCATGCTATTTATTCCTTTAAACCGACTGATTTCTCACCTTGTTATGAGGATGAACCACATTAGTTGGTTCAAAACGTCTTTGACCAAATTCTAATGATGTGATTAATCTGAAAGACTTATATCTAATGACATTCATGTTGATGCATTCCCTTACATGCAATGAACAACACTGCTCACCTTGTCTACTCCATGTGAGCTGCTGGGATGGATCTACAACTTGTAGGGGCATAGTTTCATCTGTGAGTGAATGTTGTGCCTGCTACTGTACATGTTCCTTATACAACTCATTCTCTCGTTTATGCAGATCTTGTTCTTCCTTGAGTTGCTTCTTCAGCACATGCAACTCCTTCTTTGTTCCATTATCTGTGTTCGCATGATCTTCATGTCGCACCATCACCTCATAGCCTGAGTCTCCAAAGTTTTTTCACCAGAAGTGGATCTATTTGAGCTTGCAACTTTGTTCTACCTGTGTGTTTTCAACAACGCTCCTCTTACATTTGTTGCATCCGGTATGCTTCCTTTAGCTACTCTTCATGATGTTGATCGATTGGGTGTTGTTGTCGTCATATACTGATGTCCTTGTCTATGAACAACTTGATGTCTTCATGGGTAGGCAAGTTCATAGACATTTGACTGATTGCATCCCCAAGTGTGCTCTAAACGGTGTCTTTAACTCTGCTCTCTTGGAAACAATGTACTTGTACTTCTGAGAGGCAAATGAACATTTGCGACACCTAGAGACGTGGAAACACTCATGGCAAGCAATCCATCAATCAAAAACAAAAATGAACTTGAGAACTGGCTTGCAACATACCTGTGTGACTGATCATGAAGCTTACACAATTTCCATTGGGAGGTCAGGAGACTAACTGCCAAGACTAAAAAATCCATAGTCTAGGTTGTTGGGAGGCTAACTGACTACTGGAACTATGCAATGCATAGTCCAGTCTGGCTACTGACTACTGGAATTGCACAATGTGCAATCTCAGCTGGAAATAGTTGCAGGTTTAGTGACTGCATTATACAATTTTCTGGGCCAATAATCACTGTCCCTCAAAATTGCGCAATGCAAGATTAGAGGAAAATCACTAGGTAGAAATGTGAATTTCCTGAGAGGAAGATAGAGCCATCCCTCTCAGGATTGTGTTATGCTATCTTGGTGAGGTAGAGTTTGGGCCAAGGCTTCCCAGACTCGCTGATGGGCAACTGAAAGCAAATGTGAATGTGAATGCATGGCGATATTGAGTGCAAGCATAAGTGAATGATCGTGCATGAAAATGGTGAATGATAGATTCAGAAAATGGAACAACATGCATGTGGGTGAGGCGAGTCATTGAATCAATGACCATTCATGAAAAGCAATTTTATGCATGCGAAAATAGTGAAATGTTAATGAAAATTAAAATGGTGCTAGAACAAGCTAGTATGTACCAAAACAACAGTAAGCGCTCACTGAAATCGAGTAGACAACATTCATATGAAGTGAAACACAAAAAGCACCAGAAATGTGACACAAGACATGGTAAGTGAGCTTACCCCAAAAAAGTTGAGTTGAATGTGATGACGGCTCCTAGATGCGATGTGTGATGTTAGAGCTACAAGGTTGACGTTAGGAATGAGCTCTGCAGTAGTTAGTTCATGAGTTTTGATAAAATAGAATATGTTATGAGCATGCCACAAATCTAGGAAGAGCTACACTTGGTGGGAGGTTTTTGAAAATATCCTTGTATGTAACCTCTGACTACTAAAAATAGATCCATGAAACAAGGGATGTCTTTGCATGCTACTTGGGAAGGAGTAGCGCATGCATGCAAATCATTTTTTCTCAGTCCTGGAGGGTACTGGTCAACTCAACTACACATGGAACAACCTACTCAACTACTAGGAGAAAATGCTCATTTCTGGAAAGGAGCTGGGCTTGCTACCTAGGAGATTTCCAAAATTTGTAGGTAGAGAAGTTGACCGCTACCCAAGATTTCACAATTCTCGTGTTGAGAAGCCTTGTTGGGAGGAATTGTGCAATTTTTTGGATGAAGCCTAACTAGAAAAATTGTGCAATTTTGGTGCCCAGCAGGCTTCTAGATAGAATTCTACAACTTTTGGAGGGAAGGTTGGTTGCCCTCCAAAATTGTGTGATTTATTGAGGGAGTTTCTCAGCCTACAACTGGACCAAGTCTGGAGGAACAACCCGTGAAGGGAATGAAACAAGCTCTGATGGATAGGCTATCATTTTGTAAGGAAATCACTAAATCTTGTGCACTTGACGAAGCAAGACATGTTGTTGTGGAAGGTTGGTAGGGAGGCTCCAAAATGAAGCTAAGGAAAAATTTTGGAGGTTGGTTGTAGTGGCTACAACACTTGGTGACACACTGGTAGAACTCCAGCTCTCTTAATGGACCTTGTTCGTGAAAAGTAAGTCTAACATCTCCAGAAGTATTGTTGAATTCTCAATTCATCTTGGTTTCCACACTTGCTTGATTGTAGGTTGTAGCATCTTCCAAGCTCTTGGTCGATTGACATAAATTCCAAGCCAAGTTAACACAGTTGTTTCAATTGGGGTTGAGGGGTATATTGGTGCACAAGTAGTATAGTCGTCAAAGCCTTAGTTTAATCTCTAGTGTTTCTCTGCTGCCAGCAGGCCTAGAAAGTACCCCGACGGAGTCACATAGCAACACAAGCATGGCTCCACTTCTAGTGATCCTGGTCAGTAACTTAGTGGAGTTACTTGTATGACCTCTCTATGTAGAAATCCTTTCTCTTCTTTCACCTTATTCATTTTTTTTTGAAACTTTTTTCACTTTTTCATTTTTCATTTTTTCATAAATCTGCATAGCACTTATTCATTTTAGAGGTGGAAGAGGGAACCTGACTTATTGAGAGTAGAAGAGGTTGTTCCTATAGAGAAGTAGTTTATTATACCTCTGACATGCCTGTTAAGGTTTCCCCCCTCACCTTACTCTACTTGACTCAGATGATAAGGGTTAACCCAAAAACAACCAACTAGAGTAGGTGATACTATTTAGCACGCAAGAATTGTGTTTTCACCAAGGTTTACTTCGAACAATATGTATTTTCCATTGATGTATCATGGACTGAATACAACAAGTTCTTACATAAGGGAGTGGACAACAAATAACCAAATGTTGATAATTGTACAAGTCCTCTTGTACTTTACCCATCTTGTTTCAAGAGCCATACATGGTTTCATGCGAAACTAACCTACGAACAAAACAAGCAAACAAACAATAAAGAAAAGCAGAAGAAGAAGCAAGAAAACGTGAAATAAAAGCGAGTAAGAAAACAAGAAAGTAGACAAACAAACCAACAAAGAAAGCAAGGAAACAAGCATGCAAGCAAAAATATTGAAAGAAATCACTACTCCTACTCTTAAGATAATGGTACATGGGCCATCTCACGTGAAGTGATACTTCCAATGCAGCCACCGGTACATTGGTTGACCGATGTAGGTGAAGGCATGGTTTGGGAACAAGACAGTTGTGAAAGCCAACAAACACGAAAGATGTAACAGTGAAGACAAACACACTATGAGATTAAACGCGTCCATAGAACAAAAATAAGTGAAAGCACATGCCATGCACTCTGTGGACTTGCCATGGTGTTGCACTACACTGCATGCATATGTCGAGTGTATGCATTCTCTTAACTATGAGATCAAAGAAAATGTGAGAAAGGTAGACCACTTACGATGTGCATGTGTGCTTGTTGTGTAAGATTCCTCCAATGCATGAGCAATGGAATCATGTAGTTCGAGTGGAGTAAGTGAAATCTGAGTATTTGGTTGATCTTCAATACAAAGAAGAGAGTGACGAGGAGCCTTGAGTGTTTCAATAGTTTCTTGACTAGAAGTGAAACCAACCTTAAGACAGCGAGGGCTTGAGATAACCACCAGCTCGGGTTGAAGTGCCTCGACAGCTTGCAGGGTTTTGTTTTCATTGACAGATAGATCATCATTGACCAATGTATTCGATAGATTAACAAAGATTGAATCAACATCATGATCAAATGAGGAAGTGGATAGATTGCGACAAACAGGATTAGAAAATTTAGGATGTTTGTTAGCATCCTCATGATTTGATGAATCGGGGCAGAGGGGTAGATGGGAAGCAAATATTTTCACCCTCTATGTTTTAAGGAAAGATAGGTGATAGATTGGATAGATTTTTTGTGGAAGATGTGTCCTCTATGCATTGTAATGACAAACTGATATCTAACATGTCGTGTGAATGATTAGAAGTAGAAACATTTGAAAATGAGTTTTCATAGGGGAAATCAGCAGCGACAGAATCACAATGGATGTCAGGATAAAGCGGATGAGGCGCAGATGGAAGGGAGTCATCCTTCACTGTAGGTTCTTCTTTAGATTCACACACACACTCATCATGAATGATGGCGTAGTTTGGTTGCACAACCCCAACTCTGTTTACAACTTGATCCTCGTTCACGGCAGGTGAGGAGTTTGGAATGGAAGAGAACAAGACAATACAATTTGGAGGATCAATAGAGTGCAGGGATAGACGTTGAGGGAATGAATCCACGTGACAACCAACAAGCTTGAAAGCAAAATCTATGCAAATATCAGGAGCATGTGGGGTGGGAGGATGTGACAGTTCAACATATGTGTGTGCATGTTCTCCCGCATCACTTTGTGGTGGTGGAGTTGTTTGATGAGGTGAAGGCAGATAGCCACTTGTGACAACAACTGTGCCTGCCTGTGATTGTGCCGCTCCATCATTGAAGTATGTTGAGAAGGGTTCGGATATGTGAAGAAGATACTCGAATCTTCCATTGAGAAATTCCCAATCAATATCATATTCGGGGAATTGGTATGCAAGATTACAAAAGCGTGCGTAAAACTAATCAAGAGATTCATCGGGTTCTTTTCATAATTCCAAAATTTCTTTGTTGATTGCTTTATGGTCAAAGTGATTGAAAATAGTCTATCTCTCCAGCCAGATTAGTAAGAGAATGAATAGATTTTTTGGGTAGCATGGTACACTAGTTCATTGGGTGCCCTCAAAGTGTGTAGATGAACAATGCGTAGGTCATGTATTCTTCAAAGATTACATGCCTATTGCATGAGCCTACAATGCCAACCTTGTGCCTAATCAAGGCTACGTGGCCTCCACCATCATATGTTTTATGAGACAAGTTATCCAAGAGATTTTTCGAGATAATGAAATCGTTTCCATAAGACATACACTCCGGAAGAGCAACTCGGTAGTTAGTCATGATAGATATATAGAGATTCAAAACAGATTTCAGGACTCAGCTTGTCATCTAGCCCTCCTTCTAGCCCCAATATGTTGGCGATGATGCACCTACCAACATGTAAGGGGATCTCCCTGATAAGAAGTCCCAATTAGACCTCAAACTATTTGGTGTAGGAGTCCCAGTAGTGGGTTGTACGGTATTGCCTTGACTGCGATTTCCAACAGAGGAAAGTAAGATGTCCCCATTGGTAGAAATGGTGTGATCGTTGCAATAAGTCAAGGAAGGGTCATGAGAGGTTCTAACACACTAAGGGTGAGGTGAGTGTGCCCCTTGGAAACCTGTAATAGTACGCGGCTTGGAAGGGAAAACACGAGTGAAGATGCACCACAACATGGAAGGCAAGTTACCAAGCAATCCAAAGCAATGGTTAAACCAACAACACATTTCAGAAAGATTCATACATACATTCATAGATAGCTATACATGCATGTGTAAGCAAACCAATACATATATCATCTAGAGTAATCCAAATAGCATAGAATAAAATACAACATATGCATGAAACATGCTAGCTCTTGTTATATTAATAAGTGTATGTTGCAGTCATACAATACATCCATGTCCAACCACTAGTTCTAATAGCGGAACGTTATAACCACAACCGCTTGCTCCTCCAATGAGATATACTAGCTCTGTGTAGTGGAGAATACAAGGGCCATTACAATACTATCCAATCTCTCTCCAAGATAGTCTTAATGGAAGCTTAGCTGACCAAAATACTTTAAAATGAGTTATGAGGTTCTATTTATAGCAAATGGTGGGGTGACCCTTGACATTCCCCTTTGTGACAGTTCATCTACCATCATGACTCTTCATCTACTCTATGACTGCTACATCCAATTATCGACACTTGAACTTCCACTTGATAAGACGTTACATTACAATGCACATATGCCCATGTGAGACAAAATGGCTTGAGCAAGCCATGCAAGACATCACTAACACTCGATCCGTTGTGGTGAGACCAACTCTTTGATATGCTTGTGATGGTGAGGGTGGTGAGTTGATGCCAAGCTTGGTCATCCATGATGGTGTGCATGTGCTCCATGGTGACATCTTGTTGAATCAAACTCTTACCTCTGTTGCATTAGGGTGCATTGGTGGGGCTGAACTAGCAACACACTAATGCATAGTATCTGCATTGATCTTCTAGTGTGTGTTGGTGGTCATCCACATCAACTGTCAACTACATGTTTAGCTCAAGTTGGAATTTCTTCTTATCTTTGCCTCGGTGAGTGTGCCAAATGGGTTACATCGCATGTGTGTGCACCATGACATTCATGATGATGCATTCCCTTGCATGCGATCAACAACACTGCTCACCTTGTCTACTCCATGCTAGCTGCTGTGATGGATATATAAATTGTACAAGCACAATTTCATCTCTAGGTGCACGTTGTGCCCCCTGTTGTAACTGTTCTTGCTGCAACTCATTCTTGCATCTATGAAGCTCCTGTTCTTGCTTGAGTTTTTGCTTCAGCACATGGAACTCCTTATTTGTTCCATTCTCTATATTCACACAATCTTCATGTCACGCTGTCACCTCATAGCCTGAGTCTCCAAAGTTGTTTTCACCACAAGTGGATCTATTTGAGCTTGCAACTTTGTTCTGCCTCTATGTTTTCAACAACCTTCCTCTTGCATTTGTTGCATCTGGTATAAAGCCTTCAGCTGCTATTCATGATGTTGCTCACTATGATGTTGTTTTTGTCATATCTTCATGTCCTTGTCTATGAACAACTTGACGTCTTCATGGGTAGGCAATTTCATAGACACTTCATCTAATGCATCCCCAAGTGTTCTATGAACTGTGTCTTTGACTTTGCTCTCTTTAAACCATTGTAGTTTTACTACTAAGACGTAGATGAACACCTGTGGTACCTGGAGACATTGCAACACTCATGGAAAGAAATCTGTTAGTCGAAAACCAAAATGAACTTGAGAACTGACTTGCAACATACCTGTGTGACTGATCATGAAGGTTGCGTAATTTCCACCAGGAGGTTGGGAGACTAATTGCCAAGACTGTGCAAGGCACAATCTAGGTTGTTGGGAAGCTAACTAACTGCTAGAATTGCATAATGCATAGTCCAATATGGCTGCTAACTGCTGCAATTATGTAATGTGTAATCTTAGCTTGAAATAGTTGTAGGCTCAGTGACTGCATCGCGCAATTTTCTGTGCCAACAATCACTGTCCCTCAGAATTGCATAATGAAATATTGGAGGATAGTCACTGGACATAAATGCACATTTGCTGAGAGGAAGACAGAGCCTTCCCTCCTAGGATTATGTAATGTTGTCTTTCCGAGGAAGATTCCAAGCGAAGGCTTCCTAGATGCGCTGACAGGAACTAAAAGTGAATGTGAATGCGAATGCATGGCGATACTAAGTGTAAGCATAAGTTAATGATCATGAATTCAAACAGTGCATGACAGATTCAGAAAACAAAACAACATGCCGAATCGACAACCATTTGTGAAAAATAGATTCATGCATGCGACAGCAGTGATATATTAACAAAAACTGAAATGGCGCTAGTACAATCTAGTATGTATGAAAATGACAACAAGCACTCACTAAAATCAAGCATACAACATTCATATGAAGTGAAACAAAAAGTGTTAGAAATGTGACACAAGACATGGAAAGCATCTTACCCCAAAATAGTGGAGTTGAATGTGTCGACACCTCCCAGATGCGATGTGGGATGTCAAAGCTATAAGGTTGATGTTAGGAATGAGCTCTGCAATGTTTGATTCATGAGTTTTGATAAAATCGAAGATGTGACACGCATGCCACTAATCTAGGAAGAGCGACACTTGGTGGGAAGTTTCCAAAATGATCCTTGCATGTAACCACTGATTGCTAAAAATAGATACCTAAAATAATGGATGCCTTTTCATGTTGCCTGGAGCCGAGAAACCCATGCATGCAAATAAGTTTTTCTTGGTCCCGAAGGGAACTGGTCAACTAAACTGCACATGTAAGAGGCTCCTCAACTGCTAGGAGAAAATGTGCATTTCTAGAGATGTGTTGGGCTAGCTTTCCAGGAGATTTGCACAATTTCTGGGTAGAGCAACTGACTGCTACCCAGGATTGTGTTGGATACCTATACCAATAGGTTTCATATTTCATGATTGGCAAATTCAAAAGCCAAATATGCTCTACTTTGCTGATTCAAAGATCCCATATTTCCAAGGAAAAGCAAGGTGTGTACATGCCTTCATGCCTATTTAAAGTTTTGAGGATGATCAACAGCCTAATCTGGATCATGCCAGTTTCAATTTCTGTTGAGAATAGAGAAAGGAAATCTGTCCAAACTGTTTAATCCTTGGCAGACAGTAGTTAGGCAGAGAAGCTAGGCTTCCGCAACTGGCTTAATCCTGGGGCCTTGGAAGGAAATAAGGTTAGTGCGCTAGATTAGGAAATCAAGGAAAAAGCCAATGGAAAAAGAAAAAGGCACATAAAGGGTCTGCAAGTCCAAGTGCACCCTTCCAAGAAGAAACAAAAAATGCTAGGCAAAATAGTTGGGTAGGTAGATGGGGTTGCAGAAGTGATGTTCCTTCCAAGCTGAAACTCTGCCAGTCAAATACAAGGAAAACAACATAATGAAGCATGTCTAACTTCCCTTTTTTTCTGATTCATCACTCATTACTAACCTCCCTTCACAAGATGTGTTTATAAGAAAGATTCAAGGTTTTATGTTGGTTCTTATGGCCTTTAGAAGCCACATTTTTTGTGTAAAGTTCTTTTCATTTTGATCTACTCTTTAAACTAAGTTGTTTTCAAGAAAACTTAGTAATATCACTCTTTATTCACCTTCTCCCTCCATATTAACCTCTAACCTTTATTATCTAGCTCCCTATGCTTCCCTTTCCCTACTACTATAACACCATGGTGTATAAATCCTAAGCATTGTATAAATACCCCCTCCTTGGCACTATAGCCATATGGTTCCCTACTAGGGAATTGAATTAACACCTGGTTAAGCTCAAGAACCCAAGCCTAACCTCTCATCTCCCCAAAAATCATTGGCCCATTCAATCCTTCATTTTGCCCTAAAAACCTTGGAAAAACCCCTTTTTTTACCCTTATACCCGCTCAAAAGCGAAAAATGCCTAAAAAACCACTTTCCCCGCCTTATCCTAAGGGCAGGACCCATTTCCGCTGTTTACATAAAAATTTCATCGAAAAACCCTCTTATCCTAAGTTTTCATACCCCGAGCGATTTTGCAAATAAATCATTATAAACCATAGTTTCCGCCCTTTTCCAAAGTTTGCGGCTATATGTGATTTAACGAAGAAATACATTGCAAAACCATCAAATCCTTTAATGTTTCGAAGGGTCCTGTCGGGCGCAAGTTCCAAGGAAAATTATTATTTTAAACCCTTCCCAATAACCGTATCCCCCATGCAGATGCCTAACCCGATCACCGTCCGATCGAGCTCCTTTAATCCGACGGTCAACGTGAATTTCGGAGCGGCCCCGATGTCCGACAGATATCGTCCGATATCTGTTAGACACTGATGTCATGTGGGGTCCACGCGTCGCCTCCAAAATCCATCGGAGCCCCCTCTGACAGATTCCTCGCCGTATAGGAGGTGGTCCAATATCGCGCCACCTGTCTGCCGACGTCAGCGCCCTCTCACCACCTGTGTCAGCGCCACGACCGCGCGCCTTGCCCTTCACTAGTCCACCTGTCCGCCACCTCACCGCCCCCGTGGACCGGTCATAGGCCGCCACGTCACAGGATGATGTCATGCTGACGTCATCCAACCCGGACCCACCTGGTGACGTCATGCTGACGTCATTTGAAAAAGGCGCCAATGACCCGAAAAAGCCATATTTTGTCAAATTTTGCGTGTTTTTTGCACTTTTTTCAAAAAACATTGCTGCGCTCTCTGCATGCATTTCACGATGAAAACTTCACCAACGTGCTCGAAACAAACAGGAGATCTTCAGCGCGCATACCCACCTGCTGTTCCGACCCAGTCCATCGATTTTCCAGGTATTTGTCCGTGCAAACTTCTCTGAAACCTGGTTTTTCTCTGTAAATGCTAAAAATCACTTTAAGCACAAAAAACGCTTAAATTCACCCGAAAACTACCTACACCCAGCTCCCTCTTGAAAAATTGACGGTCGAATTTCACTAGCCGAGCCGTTTTTAGACTGAATTTTCAGTGAGAACCTACATTCTTCGTTCGCGCAGTCGTGAACTAGAACCCGTAACCTGCACACAATTACTGAGAAAGGTCTGTTAGACACTATAACTTGCCTTCTCAAGGAACCAAGACAGTATTTCAATTGCTGTGGACTTGCCCTGTTACCCTGCATTTTCAATTTTCCTCTTCACTAAGGCAGTGCTTTTCTGGCCTAAGAAACAAAAGTTTATTTACCAATCAGAATCCAAACAACCATGGAGACTCCAGTTGCACTAGTTGCCCTCAATGTTTCTCCCTTAAATGCCCCTCAGAGAGAGCCGAAGTGGCAGGATTTGGCAGACCTAGACTACCAAATCTCAGAGGACTCCTCATCAAAGTGCAAGTTCCACCTTCACCTGCTGAATGAGCTTAAAGCTAAACATAAGGATGGGATAGACATACTAGGCATTTGGGATTCGTGCCTCCCAATATTCAAGCTCCCTCAGGTCAACCAATTCCCTGACCTAATTCATCTATGTGCTGTTTGCTATGACCCCATGCAAAGGGCTGTGCTTGACCCTACAGGCTCAGTGGTATTCTACATGACTGAGGCCATTAGAGAGATGTAGTTCAAGACCCAGAAGAATTGTCCCTTGTCTCTAATGGATTTGATCAACAAGGAGCTAAATTCTAACAGAGCACAAGATCCTAAAGTCAACCAATTGTTCATTTACAAACTCTGACACTTGTGCTGCACCCTCCTATTTGTTGATGGCTACCTCAATCAAACTGGGTGTAGATCTTGCATACTATTAGTTCCATTGGGGTACAAGTCACGGAATTTATTGATGAAACTGTACTTAGTAATGATGACTATGTTCTCCCCTGGCAAAAGTCCAATCTATTAGGGACTATTGACCACATAACATTTTCAGATAAATGCATGAGCAGCTTGAACCTGTCCAGAGAGAGGTGTTCAGATACCACCTCCTACATCTACCACTCAGCTGTATTATCAACATGAGAAGTTCTCCTTTGAGATTAAGAGAACAGATGCAGCAGGCAATCCAAAGTTAGTGGTGTACTGGACCTCGGTGTTTCATAACAGCACATACTCTCCATATACATACTATGAGTTCATAGACCTCTTCATCCATCCAGCCATGTCTTTATTCTTAACCTCACCTCCTCCAAGACTGACTGATGAGATGCAGAGGATTCTGCAGCTATCCAAGGTATACAGCATAGGGGATTGGTACTTTTACCAACACTACACTGTAATCAGAATATATGGGTGTGAGTTACGCCCATACAGATTGCCCAAGTATGTGCCTATGAGGCTGTTTTCCCTTGAATATTTCAGGCAATTTGGCAATGCTGATATGATACACTTTGCAGGCAAGGGCAAGAAGGCACAGCTAAAGGTGAAAAATCAGTTGGGCCACCTTGTCTTGAACAAAGGGGAAGGCTGGAAAGAAGCTGACAGAAAACTAGAATGCCTTGGCCTGAAAACCAGCTTCCTTTGGAAGCCTTATGACCCTAATCAATCCATATCACTCAGGAGGCTAAAATTTAAGCTTTCTAGCTATGACCATGTGAGCCTGCCCCACATTGAAAAATTTGCCAACCAACCAAAATGGATAAGGGGCACACTGGAGGAACCAATCACCCAAGAAGAATTGAATGAAAGAGCTAGAAGGCATCTTCTGAAAATGGCTGACTTGGAATCTCCTCCATAGGTGTTCGCTCTGCCAAAACCTCAAGCAGGAGCAGCTACCTCATCATCAACAGCACATCAAGAGGCAGTAAAAACCAGAGGCCAAGCTCAGAGCAAAGGCAAGGAGAAGAACATGGAAGAGCCACAGGTACAATAGGGACAGGTGCAGCCACCCCAACAGGTACAGCAGCAAAAGGACCAACAGGTACAAGGGGAACAAACAGCAGAGGCCCCAATGGCCACACAGCAGCAGCCAGCACAAATGGCACCCCCAAGACAGGATTCAAGGATAGACTCCTCCGTCCTCCAAACCCCTCAAAGGGAGGACGTGAACAGGAAAAGACATAGGGAAACTCCCCATACTACATCACCAGAGAAAAGGCAAAGACTAAATCCCTTCTCTGAAGAAGAAATGCCAATGGGACAGACTTCAGGAACAGGCCTGCCCAGCATGGAGGCCTCAGCCAGCTCCTTCCAACAGGAGTAAGACAGGGCAGCAGTAGGGGAAGTGAGCTCCTCAGGACAAAGGAGGCAAGGTGAGAGAAGCATTAAGCAGCAGTTTAAGGATATCAAGAGCAGAAATGAACCATTAAAGCTGCAACTTTACAATCACCTATTGAAAATGGCTCCTACAAACCAGCAAAGGCTGATGTCTGCATATGATACACAGGAAGGAAAGATGATCATGAGCCATTTTACACCAACAGTGCAGCAACCACAATCAGCTGCAAACTATATCAGGACCAACCTGGAGGTCCTGTCAAAAGACATCCACCCAATGGATCAAATAGAGCTGCATAAATAGACGTGTGAGATGGTCTATGCCACATTGGTAGACAAGACCCTAGTAAACTACAGGCTGCAGAATAGCCTGAATAACACTGTTGCACAGCTTGAGTTGGAAAGAGCTTCCTCTCAGGCTAAGGACAATAGGATCAAAGCTCTGGAGGAAATTATAATAGAGCTTGGACATGATCCTAAAGATGTTAAGGTTGTGCAAGAAATCCTGAAGCTGAGGGATGCTGATATGGCATCACTAAAAAAGATGTTAAAAATCCCAGCAACTCTTCACCCTCAAACAAAAGAGGTTTCCCAGCTCAGGCAGGAAAAGGATGCAGCTGCTCTACTGATGACACTATACAAGGAGCTCATCCATACTCAGGAAAAGCTACAGGAATCAGAGGCCACCTTACAAGCAGCATTACAGCAGAAGGAGGCAGGGAAAACCTCACAACCTCCTCCACAAACAATAAATCTTGAGGAAATCCCTCAAACCACTACTCCTCCCAGCAAGCAGGTACAACAGGCAGCACCATCCACCTCAGCACCAACAACGGAGCAGGCTGAAAGCCTAGACATGCAGAAGCTGAGGAATGAAATTCAGGTCTTGGAGTCCCAGATGTCTGAGCTAAATCAAGCCAAGGATAGTCTGGCAAAAATCAATGAAAAATACGACAAGTCCAAGCAAAATGTGGTAGAAAGTGAGAGGGAGGTAAAGGCCCTCAAGAAAAGGATAACTGATCTAGAGAAAGAGCTCACATTAGACAAAGTCACATCTCAGCTCAAGAGGGTCATATGGGGCCATATTAGCCAATCTATCACAGATCAATGGGAGTATATTGAGGCCATCCATGAGCAAATAACGCTCATTGGAAAAGCACATAGAGAGATACAACGAGAAAGGGCATCTCTAGGCAGTATGCTTGAGATTGCCAATAAAATGATAAATGTGCTAAATTACAAAACAAGCTCCCAGCTCATCAAAATGGGAATTGGAAATAGGATAGAGACTATCTCACTAATAAAAAGGGTCCTGACATTGAGAAACCTGATCCAGACCCTGGAACGAAGAGTCCAGGACATGCAAGCATACATCAGCAAGTTTCAGAACAGGTTTATGGCATTGCAAAATAGGGGTCTGCCTAGCCTGCTGGAACCATCAGGAAAGTTACTCTCACATGAGAAATATGATAAGAGAGTAAACACTTTTGCAGTAAATCAAATCTCAGAGGCAGCCAGTTCATCAACAGAGACAGGACCAATAACAGGACAGACCCTTTTTAACAGGGTAGAAAATCTGTCCTTTATTATGAATGAGATCACACATTTGTTTGATGAGCCTCCTCATTTTTACAAATATACAGAGGTCAATGAGACCATGGGGTCAATTTTGAAGCATCAATTGCCTGCACCAGATGTGTGGGAGGATTTGATACGATTACTGTTAAATCAAAGTCAGTAATTGTGATTGTACTTTTTGAAAATATTTAGATTTTCATATACAGGAAGATAAAGACACATCAGCAGGTATGCAGAAAGAGGTTGAGCCAACTCAGCACAAGTATTCGGCCACCACAGCAGCATCAGCAATCACAGGTGACAGGGCTAAGAAGCTACAGAAAGATACAGCTGCACAGACACGTCATTCAGCAGTTATTTCAAAGCGCTCAACCGACTCCGTGAGCTCCAAAGGTCAAAATTTTTCTGACAGGAGTTAAGAGCCTTTAAAGTTCATTAAATATTGTAATAACTTTTCATCTGCAATCTCTGTACGAGTTGATGAAGATATTTTCCCTCTCAGATGACTCGATGCCTGAGATATTTTGTAATAGACTTCTATATATTCCGCTCGCATTTGTTAGCAGGGGTTGGACATTGGATGTAAGAAATCTTTTGATATCTATTCTGCTCCTCTTCTACTGTAAATCTTCAGAGAATTAATACAAAGGATGATGGAATTTCCAAAGCTCTGTGTCTCTTG
>APFE031293854.1:18663-33388 GCA_000404065.3 Pinus taeda
CCATCACAACCCCTGATGAGCTTTACCAATCCTTCACCAACAGATGGGAGAAAAAGAAGGATCCCTTGCATATACTTGGTGAATATGACATGATTAAGAGAGGTCCCCAAGAAACAGTCCTGGAGTACTGTGCTAGGTTCAATAATGTATATAATGCAATGCCCTAAAACCTAAGACCTCCCCCTGATTTGGCCTTATACAAATTCCCTGATGGATTTGACCCTGATATGGCTTATCAATTAAAAGAAAGAGCCCCTCAAACCCTTGAAGAAGCACAAAATGTTGTTGTCACAGTTGAGGAAAACCTAATTGCTAAGAGGAACAGGGCTAGATTAGAAAAAAGAGTTGCCTTTAAGGAGGAACCCTCAGCCTTTGACCAAAAATTGGATGCAATTATCTCTGGTATGAAGAGGTTGGGTGACAGAGTGGAATCTGTGGAAAGAAAGTCATCATGGGAAGCACCACCAAACAACTCTAACAGGAATCCAAACTTTAGGAGAAATCAAAACCCAAGTGTGGGCAAAGCCAATCCAGATCCAGAAATAAGACCTCCATTTCAGGAAAACTATGTTGAAACATCCACTTCAGATGAGCAAGTGGATGATACCCATATCCACCTAATGGGCCTTGATGATGAGCACCAAGTCTTCCTAAGTCAAGAAGATCATGAAGAAGAAGACAGTAAACAATTCCAAACCAAGTCAGGTGAGTCATTTGACTTCAAACAAGGCTATGACACAGCTGTTTATGAAGTTCATAAACAATACAAACTAAGAAGTAGGACTGTAAACATAACACAGCCTGGAACAACAAAGGATAGACTGCAGCCCAAGAGTGCCATAGTAACAGAACCAATGAATACAACTGATTCACTCACAAAGGAAGTAACTATTGAAGAAGTCACTGAACAAACACAGAAGCCACTAGCTGCATCATCTGTACAGCCTAATCCAAGTAAAAAGCCTCAAGAGGTGAATGAAAAACACAAGCCCCAAGATCAATACAAGAATCAAGAAGAAACCTTACTAAACAAAGAAAAGGTGGTCACCCACAGCACTAAGGTCCAATCTGAGAAACCCTTTGACTTGGAAGCTGAAATTGGCAAACTAAAAATATCCATTCCTCTGCTAGCCAAGCATGACATTTATAAACAGCAGATTGAGAAGTCCCTCCAACTCACTCAAAACAAAGATAATGTCAATGTGTTGGATGACGCCCCAGAACTGCTGTTTGGTCCAGAGGTTGATGGAAAAACAGCAGGCACAGGGATCTTACCCTTTTATGTCAGCTTGCATGTCCATGATAAGATACTACACAATGTAATGTTTGACTCAGGTGCCTCTCATAACCTGATGCCAAAATCAGTCATGGAAAGGCTGAATTTAGATATTACTAGGCCATATAAGGATCTATTCTCATTTGATTCCAGCCAAGTTAAATGTCTAGGCTTGATAAAGGACTTGTGTGTATCCCTGGTCCAATACCCAAATAAAACCATCTTGATGGATGTTGTTGTTGCTGATATCCCACCCAAGTATGGGATGTTATTGTCAAGATCTTGGGGGGCTAAACTCCAAGGGTCCCTTCAACTGGACATGTCATATGCTACAATCACAGTCTTTGGTCAACCCAAGAGACTGTATAGAGAGTCACTCATGAAATACATGGTCAACACTGTAGAGAAGCCTCAAAACTTCCCCATATATGCTGTACATTCTGACATAGACTCATATATCTTGTTCAATGACAATACAGGTCACACAAATAATGAAGAAATCCAGATAATCAAACCAGATCAGCATATCAATGAAGGAAATCCTGACACAGAAACATTGGTTGGGTCGAAATATGGAAGTAGTCAAGAGGAAAAATCAAATGATGATGAAACCAAGACACTTAAACAAGATCAGGAGTCTAATAAACAAACTGCTCCTCTAGAAACAAAGTTGATCCCATCACATAAGAAGATTGTCCCAAAAGTCAAACTAGATGAAGAACCTAAACTTCAACTCACAAGTCTAGACCACAGAGATATTATTCAACCTCCCCTAGAACAGGAGATCCTATGGTTCCTAGAATTTGATGGGTCAGTCAACAAGCTGGGGGCAGGAGCTGGGGTGTGGATACATAACAAACAAAACAGCCATGCAGAGGGCCGAGCTTATAAACTAAACTTTAGGTGCACTAACAACATGGCTGAGTATGAAGCTCTCCTACTAGGCCTCAAGTTAGTATAATCCCTACAAGCCATGAAAGTGTCAATCCTAGGAGGCTCAGACCTAGTTATCCAACAAGTGAAAGGCAATTTTTTCACCAATGACAAAAGACTGAGGTCTTATAGGTTTGCTGCTACTGAGTTATTAAAATCCTTCACTGAATTTCAGATTGCCAAAATTTCTAGAGCCCAGAATCTGCATGCTCATAGTTTGGCCACATTTGCAAGTACCTGTAAGCTACCTTTCCAGCCCCATCATTGTTTCACAGCAGAGATAAAACACAGACCATCTGTCCCAAACAATGTGAAGGATTGGCAGGTGTTTGATGATGATAAACAAATAAACAATTTTTTGACATTGCAGAAAGAGTTTTCAGGTCTGAACATTGACATTGAGACATCAAGTCAATCACAAAGGCTTGAGACAGCAAGTCAATCACAAATATTTAACAAACAGAATAACCAAGCCATATCACCAAAACAGCTAATCAAATACTACACCCTACAATGTTCAACAAACACAACATACAAGAAATCCAACAAATTAATTGTGAGGAGGTAGCTGATTATGAAACTGAAGTGATACAACTAAAGGACAATTTTCTTCCCATAGGCTTAGCTCCTTTAGAAGATATTTTTGACTCCAATGATGTTCCCAATAAACCAAAATTGCAGCCCCTCAACACTTCCATAGAAGAGTATAACATTGGGACTGTTGAACAACCTAAAGTCATAAAGCTGTCTGTTGCTTTACCTCTTGAGCAGAAGCCTAGATACATTGACCTTTTTAAGGAGTTTCAGGATGTGTTTGCATGGAGTTATGAGGATCTAAAATCTTATGACACCTCTGTAATACAACACACTATCCCACTCAAGCCAGATCAGAAGCCCTTTAAACAAAAATTGAGGAGAATTAATCCTATGCTCCTCCTAGCAATGGAACAAGAGGTACAAAAAATGTTTAAAGCAGGCATTATAGCACCAATCAGATTTTCTGATTGGATTTCAAATTTAGTCCCCACAAGAAAGAAGACTGGTGAGATAAGGCTCTGTGTTGATTTACGGAACTTGAATCAAGTGTCCTTGAAATATAATTACCCCTTACCCAAGATGGATCACATCTTGTAGAGAGTAGTGGGGGCCTCGAGGATTTCTTTACTTGATGGGTTCTCAGGTTTCAACCAGATCTTAGTCCATCCTGATGATCAGGACAAAACTGCATTTACAACCCCATGGGGAACCTTTAAATATGTTAAAATGCCTTTTGGTTTGAAGAATGCAGGGGCCACATTCCAAAGAGCAATGGACATTGCTTTTGCCAAAGCGATTCATGAATTTTTGGTCATTTATTTAGATGATCTCACACCTTTCTCCAAATCTGACCAAGAACACTTGAAACATCTAAGGCAGATATTCATAACATGTAGGAAATATGGAATTTCCTTAAATCCTAAGAAATCCATGTTTGGTTTGGAAGAATGTAAACTGCTGGGTCACATTATTTCCAAAGATGGTATCAGAATCGACCCAGACATAATACATGCCATTCTACAAATGCCTCACCCAAGGAATATAAAGGAATTACAAGCATTTCTGGGGAAAATCAACTTCCTAAGGAGGTTTATCCCAAACCTGGCTGAACTAATCAGATTGCTCAATAACATGCTTAAAAAGGATTCAAAAGTAAAATGGATAGTTGAAGCAGATCAAGCTTTTGAAAGCATCAAGTTTTCCCTCACTCAAACCCTAGTCTTAACCAACCCTCAATTTGATAGGGAATTCATCATATTTTCTTTTGCTTCCCAACACACAATTGCTGTTGTCTTACTACAGAAAGATGACCAAGGAAATGAGAAACCCATTGCTTTCTTTAGTAAAGCTCTCAGAGATGCACTCCTCAAGTACCAGATCATGGAAAAGTAGGCATATGCCTTGGTCAAGGCTATTAAAGACTTTATGATTTACATCCTATACTCCCATGTAATAGCCTATGTACCAAGCCCAATTGTCAAAGATATACTCACTCAAGAGAACTTAGAGGGTAGAAGAGGAAAATGGATTGCAAACATTCTAGAATTTGATATTGAAATAAAACCTACAAAACTTATAAAAGGGCAGGGTTTGGCCAAATTAATGTCTGAAACAAATTTCCAAGCCTTGGACATCAATCAACTGGACAGTGAACCGGAGCTGGCGACTCCAAAGATCAATGTAGCCTTTGAACAATCCCCCTGGTATTCTGAAATCTGTTATGTGTTACAAAACCTGTGTGCTCCCCCAGGGCTGTCTAGGACTAAATGTAGGTTCTTAAAAATGAAAGCTTTAAAATTTTGTGTTATGGATGGTAATCTTCTTTGGAAAAACCATGAGGGTATCCTATTAAATTGTTTAATTGAAAACAAGGCTGACAAGATCATGCAAGAATTTCATGCAGGAGATTGTGGTGGACATTTGTATTGGAAGTCCACTGTGGATAGGATACTGAGAGCTAGATAATATTGGCCTACTGTTTTCTCTGATGTCAAGAAATTCACCACTGCATGTCATAAATGTCAAGTGTTTGAAGGAAAGAGACAATTACTGCCACTACCCCTAAGGCCTATTGCAACAGAGAGACCATTTCAGCAATGGGGTTTAGATTTCATTGGAGAAATTAATCCCTCATCTTCAGGCCAACATAGATGGATTCTAACAGCTACAGACTACTTCACAAAATGGATTGAGGCAATCCCATGCAGACAAGCAAATGACTCCACTATCATTTAGTTTCTTGAGACCAATATCCTTGCCAGATTTGGATGCCCTGATAAGATAATAACAGATAATGCTGCTGCTTTCAGATCTAAGAAGATGGTCAGTTTCTGCCACAAATTCCACATTACTTTAGGCCATTCTACTGCATACTATCCCCAAGGAAATGGCCTTGCAGAATCATCAAACAAAAGCCTGGTAAACATGATAAAGAAAGTGTTGGAGGAGAACAAAAAGAATTGGCATAAGAAACTTGTCAATGCCTATGGGCAGATAGACTAACAACCAAGAGATCAATTGGGGTCAGCCCATATGAGTTAGTCTATGGATTAGAAGCCCAGTTTCCTTCATCACTACGGATCCATGTTATGAAGTTACTTCAAGAAAGCCACGCTGAGCCCAATGATATGCAAAGGAGGGTGAATCAAATTATATGTTTACAACAAACTAGAGACCAAGTGTATAACAGAGTTCAAATCCTACAAGAGAAGCTCAAGAAAGCTTTTGACAGAAGGACCAAGGCTGAGGATTTCAATATGGGTGACAAAGTGCTCAAGTGGGATTCAAGAAGAGAAAATAAAGGAAAACATGGAAAGTTTGATTCCCTTTGGAGAGGACCATTTATCATCCAAGCAGTACAAGGAAATAACACCTACTTTCTTAAGAATCTTGATAAAACTAATTTGGATGAAGGTCCTGTCAATGGCAGGATGTTGAAGCACTATTTTGACTACCTTCCATGAATGCAGTATGGCTGCCCTTCTACATAATTTACTATATATAGTGTTTTCTCTAAACATGTGAATAACTTAATTTCAGGGATCTTGGAGAAGTAGGAAGAGACTGTGCTTCAGCAAGTTTTATCAATATGACAGTCTACAATTTTGAGGTTTCAACGATGAAAAACTCCAAGTTTTGAAGCAATAGCCAAAAGGCCAAGGCATGCTGACCTACTGTTCTTGGTCTTTCAAAAAGAAAAACCATCCCCATGTGGAGCCACTGTTGGATACCTATACCAATAGGTTTCATATTTCATGATTGGCAAATTCAAATGCCAAATATGCTCTACTTTGCTGGTACAAAGATCCCATATTTTCAAGGAAAGGCAAGGTGTGTACATGCCTTCATGTTTATTAAAATTTTGATGAATGGTTCAACAGTCTAAACTGGAACATGCCATGTTTCAATTTTCTGTTGTAGAATAGAGAAAGAAGTCTGTCCAAACTGTTTAATCTTGGCAGACCAGTAGCTAGGCAGAGAAGCTAAGGTTCCCAACTGCTTAATCTGGGGCCTTGGAAGAAATAAGGCTAGTACTAGATAGGACATCAAAGGAAAAAGCCAATGGAAAAGAAAAGGCACATAAAGGGTCTGCAAGTCTAAGTGCACCCTCCAAGAAGAAACAAAAAATGCTAGGCAAGTAGAGGGGTAGGTAGATGGGGTTGCAGAAATGGAGGGCCATCACCAATTGGCCTATTAAGTGCAAAAACATATGCCACTCAGGGTGTGGGCATCAAAGAAAAAGAATGGAGGACAAGCACTGGAAGCATGTCTAACTTCCCCAGTTTCCCCCAGAAGTCATTTCTTACTAACATCCCCAGGGGCCTTGAGATCTGCTCAGGTCTCCAGTTCCACTCCTTTACATCACAAACCACTTGGTCAAACCATGGAGTTCAAGCATGAAAAGAACCCACATTTCTTGTGTAAAAACATCCTTTTTGCATCATTTTCATCTATCCTCAATATCCTAAGTCAAGTTCCATTTTTACTTGGTTTCACCCCTTCAGTCACCTCACAAACCATATTAATCACTAACCTATGTTCTAGCTCCCTAATTTCCCCCTCCCCCTAGTGCTGCAGCCAAATCCCTTCCTTGGGAAATATTAAACCCTCAAGGGTTAGTATTAGCCCTACAACCCTCCTAAAAAACTATGGATTTAAGAAAAACTATGGTTAGCAGGCATAAATCACTTTCCCCGCCCTCATTTACCATTTTCCCCCTTTTCTCCGCCCTAAACCCTTTATTATAAAGTTTTGAAATAAAAGCCTTTTAATAAAAATGCGCTTAATAAACCCGAAAAACCCATAACCTAAGGTTCTAAACCCACCCCGCGCCCATTTATTAAACGTTTATTTTATTAATCAGGCGGGTCCCCTGTTATTAAAGCGCCGGCATATCCCGATCACTGCCAGCCGTCAGATCTCCCACCCCGACATCCTACGGTGGGCGGTCGATCCGCCAACCAAGCTGCTCAACATTTTGCGTCCGGGGGATGGGTGGTATTGCCGCCGTACCCCCGCCATGCGTCGGGCGCTGGGGTTGTTCGCTGCCCCCCCCTCCAAACCACTTACCACCTAAGGGCCTGCCGGGGAGACCGCTTACCGCCCTACCCCTCACGCTGACATCACGCCCCCGTCAGCGTGACGTCACCCCACTTTTTTGCCGCCGTGCCTCCACGTCACCCCTGCCCTGCGCATCACCCTGTCCACCCTGCCACCGTGTCAGTGCCACCTGGGCACCCATGTCACCTGCCACGTCACCTCCTCCGTACCTGGGCCCATGATGACGTCAGCATGACGTCATCACAAAAAGGCGCCAATTCACCCAAAATGCATAAAAAGGCGTAAAAACCATTATTTTTTTTATCATTTTCTGCAAACAACCTGGAGCTCCGCTGAAGGCGAAATTCAATTTCCAACGGTCGAAAGGCAAAAGTGATCCGCCAGAGTTGCTGCCGCCCCCATTGTCGACTCAACCGCATACAATTCAACCAGTTCGACCGGTGCAAACGTCCCGTATGTCATTAAACCAGGTATTTTGCCGCAGGCGCCCTCTTGTCCACTGTTCTCCATATAAATCCTGTTTCCTGCTCAAGCAACTTAATTTAAGAACCCACATTGTTGAAGTTCACCTCTGAAAACTACCAAAGAAACCTCTGTATCCCCTGCACGAGAGAAGTTCCAGGGAAACCCATGACCCGCGGTAAAAATTTGCCTATTTTTCACAAAAGAGCAGCTAAAGGGCCAAGCCACAAGCTAGAAGAACTAAATTGCCAATTTCCCTCCCCTCTGCTAAGCAATTCTCTGCAAGTGACCAGCTAACCAGCTAAAAAACACTCTGCTTCCTCAAAACAGAGTGCCCCACAGATTAAATAAGCGTGTGACAGCCCCCTTGAACTACCAAAACTGCTCACTGCAAACAGATAGCAGTAGGCCATTCCTCAGAACTCACACCAAGCTTGAAACACAGTAAAACCACCAGCAAGACCAAGACAATGGCCACTCCAGCTGCTCTGGATGTTTTGCCTATAAATCCACCCAACAGAGAGCTAGAAGCTATACCTTTGGTGGACGATGATGCTCTCATCATAGATTTTGTGGCAGAGAGAAGCCATTCGCAGACATACTGCCAATTAAGAAACAGTCACTTGGACAGCAGTGACCTGTATAGGGTCTGACAATCTAATCTACCCACCTACTTTCTGCCTTCTGTCAACATATTCCCTGAAATCATCCACTTATGTGCAGAGAACTATGACCAAAAACTCAGGGCTGTGAAGTCTCCATCTGGGAGCATCCTCTTCTATGTAACTCCAGATTCCATCAACCAGATGCTCAACTACAAACAGACCCAGTTGCTATACCCCTTCTCCATGAACTATTTGGTGGATGAAAGCTCCAGACTTTCTGATTCAGAAATTGCTGCCATAGCTAGGAAATTCATGAAGGCAGACTGCCAGCCCTCTGGGCCACCTCCTTTCTCCTATGAAGATTTCAATGAGGTTGGCAAGCTACTGATAGACATGCTGACCTCTGTGCTGGGGTTCACCACCAGCAAACATGTTGATATAACTATGCTGGTCATGCTCTCTGCATACAGCCTGATGAAGGCCCCTGCTATGAAATACAACTACGCCAAGTACATTGCCAATAAGATACATGATCAATTGACAAGGTTGGACAGGGAGGCAATATTCAGATATTCCTCATACATTTATCACTTATTCTTGTACTACCAGATAGATAGCTTCCAATGCTCAATCAAGAAGCTAGACTCACAGGGTGAGAGAAGGTCTGTGATCTTCTGGTCTTCAGTCTTCCATCAAGTACAGAATTCCCCTTACTCTTACTGTGAATTCATTGATCAGTTTGTATATCCAGTTACATGACTCTTGAAGAGGACACCTCCTATCAGATTGTCCAAAGATATGCAGAAGATCTTGCAGCTATCCAGAAGCTACAAGATTGGTGATTGGTACTTGTACCAAAACCACACTGTCATCAGAATCTATGGCTGTGAGCTCTGTCCCTACAGGCTCCCAAAGTATGTCCCTATGAGGCTATTTGCCCTGGAGTATTATAGATAGCTTATAAACTCCGACCTAACACACTTTCACAGTGCCAAGAAGAAGGCCAACCTGAAGTTCAGGGATCACTTAGGCCCATTTACAATGAACAAAAAGGATGGTTGGCAAGAAGCTGACCAAATACTAGGACATCTGCTCAAACTTAAGAGAAGTTTCTGGTGGGTCCCTTATGACCCTGAAGGTTTCATCAGTGCAAGGAGGGTTAAATATAGGCTGCTAGCCTATAAACATGCCCCACTCCCTCAAATACAACATTTTGCTAATCAAGATGAATGGGTGCCTGAAACAATAGTAGAGGAATTGACTCAGGAAGAAATAATGGAGCAGAATGTAAAGGACTTGGAAAAAACTCTTGACTTGGACTCTTGTCAACAGGTCTTCAAGCAACCATTCCAAGCAGGAGAAGGTACCTCTACCGCCCCAACAACACAGGACATCCAGCAGGCTCCAGCAACAACAACCACCACAAAAGGAAAGGAGAAGATGGATGAACAACAGGAGACAGAAACAGGGCAGCCTAGTGCTTCAAAAGACCAGCAATCAGGACAAGTCCCTCCCCTGCAAACTGAACAAACTCAAAACCCAGTGTTGCACACCCCTCTAAATGATGAGAGAGGGAAGAAGAGGGACAGAGAAGAAACCACACCTCCCACAGGGTCATCACAGCAACCAGAGGCCAAGAGGCCGAGGGTAGACCCTGAAGCTGAAGAAGACATAAGTGAAGAGCTGGCAGAAAGCCAAAGCAGGGAAAAACAGACGAGCCAACAGACTGCCACTAGCTCATTTCAGCTAGAACAGGCTCAGCAGCACACCGTGGAGGTGTCTTCCTCTAGACAGCAGGGCAAGAAGCCAGCCACAGTCAAAGAGGGTTTCAAGGAGATCAAGGCACAAAATGAACTGCTAAGAGTGCAGCTCTATGAGCAGTTCCTGAACACAACCCCAGCCAAAAAGAAAAGATTAAAGCTGCCTTTGACCTCAAGGAAGAAAAGATGATCTTCACTCATCTAAAGCCCAAGGTTCCACACCCAAAGACCACAGCAGATTATTACAAGACTAATCTAGAGGTCTTTGCCAAAGACATACACCCCATGGACCAAATTGAGTTACACAAGCAAACTGGGGAGATGGTGTATGCAACACTTGCTGATAAAGCGATGCTGGCCCATCAGCTAAAGGAATCCCTGAAAAACACAAACAGACAGCTTGATTTGGAAAGGTTGTCCTCCTCTGCCAAAGATAACAGAATAAAGACTCTGGAGGATATAATTATTGATTTGGGACATGACCCAAAAGATCCAAAGGGTGTTAGAGCCCTTATGAAGAAAAAGGAGGATGATATAGCTGCATTGAGGAAACAGGCAAAATTTCCTCCTACTATCCATCCTGACACAGCAGAGCTTGTACAAGAAAAACAGGTGGACAATGCTACGGAGTTGCTCTTGGTCATGAACCAAAGGATACTGCAGATGGAGGCAGAGTTAGAAAAGGCTATACAGGACAAGCAAGGGGAATCTGCCTCCCAGCCACCTCAAACCTCAACAAACCTTCAATCTGCCCCTCCAGCACAAGTAGCAGCAGCTCCTCCTACTGCTCCAGCACCTACCACAGCCACATCAGCAACTGGAGCAACAGTGGAAGCCACAGCAGCAGCAGCAGAATCCAGCCTGGGCATGGAAGAATTAATGAAAGCTGTTAAAGAGCTGGAGAATCAAGTCACAGAAATAAATATTGCCAAGGAAAAACTGGCCAAGTTGGAGGCCTGTTATGACAAGTCAAAGATGACTGTGGCAGAAAAACAAAGGGAAATAAAGGCCTTGGAGGCCAAGGTAAAAACTCTAGAAAAAGAGTTGATGCTAGGCAATACCCTAGCAGAAATAAAAAAGATTATTTGGGCCAAGATTGGCCAATCTATGCAGGACCAATGGAGGTCCATTCAAGCAATTTTTGAACAGGTGGAGCTGATAGAGATAGCTCATGTAGAGATTCAGAGAGCCAGGACAGCCCTGGGAATAATGCCTGAGCAAGCCAGCAAAATGATTCACTTTCTGAATAACCGCACTAGGGAAGAATTGGCTGCTCTACAAATAGCCAGCAGAACAGACACAATCCTCACTGCCAAAAAGGTACTAACAATGAGGAATTTCACTCAGACACTGGAGAGGAAGTGTCAGGAAATGAAGGTTGAAATAGATGAATTCAGAGCCAAAATGGCTATTTTACAGGATAAAGGACTACCAATCTTAGTGACTGGTACAGGACAGCTGCTGTCATATAATCAGTATATGACAAGGGTCAACAACTATGTTGAAAACCAGATCACAGCATCCAGCAGCTCCACAGAAGAAGCAGGGCCTCCCTCTGGGCAAACCCTCTATGAAAAGCTGGAGAATCTATTCTTTATAGAGCATGAAATTAATCATCTGTTTGAGGTACCTCCTAATTTTTATAGACACACAGAGGCATATGAGACAGTGGTTAAAAAGAGAAGACATCAATTACCCCCAGCTGATTGGTGCCAAGCAATGTTGGAAATTTTACCTAGATAATTCCACTTTGCTTTTTGCCTTTTTTGGAGAAAGATCAGCATACAGGTCAGCAGACAGGTCAGCAAACAGCATACAGATGACTCAGCAATCCACTCAAATATCAGGCCAAAATTAACGCAGCATTTAAAGCACTGCTACCACCTATTTTTCACAGCCAAAAGTCAAATCTGTCTAACAAAGGAATGTCGGCTATCTCAGCATTTAAAGTTACATTTATGTGTCATTTACTTTTTGTAAGAGAGTTGGTGGTGCAATTTATTGCACCATAACTCTCCACTAAGATATTTCATACCCTATTTTTGTATATATATCCCCTCAGATAACGCATTGAGGGTCGGTTGGAATAGAATTATTCATAAAGAGCTCTGATGTATACTGAAGACTTTTTGATAATAAAATTGCTGGTGGAGATTGCTGGTGTCAATGTTGTTTAAGATGGATATGTAAAGCTCTGTGTTGTTGCAGAATTCCTGTGTCATTTGCTGAATCAATAAGTTTCTCTTAACTGTGTATGTGTTTCCTGTTATTCCATAATCTCATGTTTTCATAATCTTGGTAAATAGAGAAAAAGAATAGCCTAGGATTTGGTCCGAACACCCTATGCTCAATCTCTATTTCTAACTATGTTTTCTGCTGGATTAGCCATAGATATGGATTCTTAATTGCTCATATTTAAACTTATCCTAAACATGGTGAATACTGTTTAAGAATTCTTAACTGCTCTTAAGCATTACTTTCATGTTTTCTTCATTAGCATAGTGGAAGATTCTTAATTGCCTTTCACTTACTAATTTTTCACTCTTCACCAACAAATCTGATATATTGTTTTAACACATGCCTAACTTGCTCTGCAACAACACTTTGTCTCCACACATCCATTCCCTAAAGCACTAAAATCTCAAACTCCATTGCCCAATGGAACAAACTACCCTGTAAGTCTATATTTCAGTTCTAAAGGAAATCATCAACCCACCAAAATCAAACAAACAGTGCATCATAATCATAACTAGTCTAAACACTCATCAAACAAAGCTAAAACTATAAAGAGAGAGCCCTCTCTGGTTACAGGTAGACTAGGACCTGTAGCTACAAGATTGGTTAGTGGTTACCTTGGCAGCTATTCCCTTGGGAGTCAAAGGGAAAACAACTTGAGTGATAACATGTTGCATTGATTATGTGCTCTCTATCCCTCAATTAGTGTTAACTCTCATCGAAGACAAGGATCTCTTTTCTCATCTACATGTAGGAGATTTTTCAAATGACAGCGGTAGGGCCTTGTAATTGAAACCTAATTCAAGATCAACCATTAAAATTTATTGAATTAATCTTAGGAAGCGTTGAAACTTAATGATCATATCTAGAAGGTCTAGGCTAGAGACGTGTTCTGGTGTCTTTAAACCTAGCATCTGTCATTAGCTTTGGCATTAGACAACGCTAGTATGGATTTGTGCTCTCTGTACCTTCGAGTATATAACAACAGACCCCTCTAGGCTGCAATCCTTTATCCATAGCAAGCTTATTCGGCCACCTTGCAAACATGATACACCGAACACAACATTCAAGGAGATTGCTTGCTCGTACTTCTTGGTTTGCCGGGAGGCATTCTGCAGTTCACGGTTGCCTAGTAATCTGTTTTACCTAGATCATCCAAAGTAGTCATTTGATCTTTTTGACTCTTTAAATTTGAAAATATCATTCGAACAGTTATCCTTTCAAGCTCGTTAATTTTGAAAGTGACTAGAGTCACCTTTCTTCCTTTTCTTGACTCTTAAAATATGAAAAGACAAAGTTTTGTTTCAATGTCTTAAAATTAACTGCCCGTGAAATATTCCTAGTTAAAGTTATCTTCCTTAGTGTTTCTTTAAAATTCAATTCCAATGGAAACATTCCCAGAGTTTACCGATCAAGGGGTCCCCTCAGATGGGAATCCTGGTACTTTTCATTCTTTTGGAAACACTGGTGCTCCTTATATGGTGACGTTGTCCCTTCTTGGGTTAACCATTGGTGATCCGGATTTAAACAGGAACGCAACAAAATACAGAGATAACCATATACACAAAGATGCAGCGGAAATAATACTTCATTTCATTAATGGAAAATACTGAAATATGCTTACAATCAGAAATGGAAATAAACTAGCTAGGGCGATGGTAGTTATCTCTGAGAAGAGATGTGTGGGCTACATGCCTCTGAACTGACTTACAATGAGGCTCGAAGGCCTATTTATTGTTGAGAAACAATGAAAAACCCTTAACATTCCAAAACCTAACCCTAGGAGATGAAACGCCAAACTGTGGGCCCCGTTTGGGGGTAAGTTGGTACATCAACTTCCCGGGGTCGTACCTTTAGCATATGATCTCCGTTTGACGCGTACAATAGCTCATTAGAAAGATCTATTCGAGCACTATTCCCGGATTCCCCAAAAAACGTCGTTTAGGGCCTCAAAACGGCTCCGGAAGTTCAGGACCCGAAAAACTGCTAAAAATAGTAAGTTGTGCTACAATTAAGGAAACTGAAAATGCTGAGAAAGACAATGGTGGTGGTCCAGGTGGACTTGGCAGGTGGCCACCAATATCCACCTGGATCATTCCTCCCCCCTTAGGAAGCAATGGTCCCCATTGCGTTGAGCTCCTCCATGAGATGAGGAAACTTCTGCTGAACCTGTTCCCTGGTGAACCCCTTGCCCTGCTGAAGGAGTTGGCCTGCTTTGACAACTCGATACAGTTGGATATTCTGTTGGCGAGTGTTCTTGATCTGTGTGTCCATGATCCGATCAGTTGCAGCTTGTTCCATGCAATCTGGATTTAATTATGGGGGTTGGAGCTGTTCTGCAATGTCGGATGTGTCTA
>APFE031293862.1:918-20344 GCA_000404065.3 Pinus taeda
TTTTGTCATTTGAATCATCCAAGAATTATTCATTTATGTAATGTAAAGGAGGTTGTCCCCTCGAAGAGGCTGAATTATAAGGCGTTGATCTATCTTTCCTATCTTTTCTTGAGCTGGTTTCATAACAAACACGAAGTAAATATTATGGAAATCAACCGTCGTCATCAAATAACCAGGCTGATCAACCTAACTCTTCGACTTCAACTTCGACTGATCCTATTCCACCACCTATTGCACCAAAGTTAACAATAACACTGCCTAAGGGAGTTGTACATAAATCGACATTTAACCCTCGAGCACGAGCTGCACAGAATTATAATATAGTAGAAGATTTGGCTCAGTCACCTTTTGCTATGTCAACGCTCGAGGTACTTCAAAACTATCCCTCCCAAAATCAGGATTTGTTGTCAGCAATTAATAGAATTGATCCAACTATTTCCAATCTTGTGGTTTTCAACCATGCGGGTTATATGCCACAGTTACTAGCGCAATTAGCATTCCTGATTCAAGTAAATGCCTTGAATAAACTTATTCATCAAACCATTATTGACGAGGGGGCATCTACTTGTATTATGTCTATGAATTGCTGGAAAACACTTGGCTCATCACCTTTGTCACATTCACCAACAATGTTAAAAGCTTTTGACAGATGCACATATATGCCTTGTGGAATATTGACTAATCTGCAAATCAAAGTAGGAGGCAAAATAATAATTGTTGAAGTTGAGGTTGTTGATGGACCCCTTGACTACAAAATTTTACTAGGAAGACCGTGGGTTTATGCTATGGTTGTTGTGGTTTCAACATACTTTCGTATGATTACATTCCCTCATAAGGGTCGAATCATAGTTATCGACCAACTCGCCTTCTTCGCCTCTAGTTCACAGGCTACTGTAAGCATTCCATTGGTACACGGACCACCACTATCTCTTCAAAACATTGGTGTAGGTCTCTTTAAAGATCCTTCCCTAATGGGTACTTTTTCACTACCACCACCATCAAATTTGTAGAGGTGGCAAAATTTGAGACTTGCAACATGATATCTTCCACTTCATCTGACTTAAGGAGGATTACTAATAGTTTTGAAGTTGATAGTAGTAACGAAATCATGCCACTAAGCCCTATTGAGCTAGCATAGAAATCAATCCTTTTGGCTTGTGCAGCGAATCCAAATCCATTTTCATCAATTGTATGGGTAGATCATTCATTAGAATATGGTACTTCCTCCCATCCTTTTTCACGTATATTTTCTACTGATGAAGGAATCATCCAATCAATGATGAGGGAAGGACAACCATGGGAAGATTATCATCATCGTTCCCATATTCAAGATCACATAGAAGATTATTCAAATGAACTTAGTCACCCTTCAGTTGTCGATTTCCTTTCGAATTCTGTTTTCATAGATATAGTAGATTTCGAGCGAAACCTGTCAAATATCAAAGAAACTATTTCTATCAATATTTCAACCAAACCTAACATTGTAGAAAACATTCATGTTGGCAAATCTTGTTCTTCATCAGAACTTGATATTTACCATGCTCTTTTTCGTGAATTTCGAGATATATTTGCATGGTCATACGAGGAGATTCCAGGAATTGACTCTAGTATAATTGAACATGAAATTAAAATGTATCCTGATGTCAAACCAATGTGACAACACCTCCGTCCTATTTATCCAAAGAAGGTTGCTGCTATTAAAATAGAAGTTGAAAAACTTTTGCATGCTAGTTTTATTTACCCTATTCCTCTTACTGATTGGGTTTCCAATATTGTTCCTGTCATGAAGAAACAAGGGACAATACGAGTGTGCGCCGATTATAGGGATGTTAATTAGGCTTGTCCAAAAGACAATTATCCTACTACCTTTATCGACCATATTATTGATAAATGTGCTAGATGCGAAATACTTCTCATTCATAGATGGTTTTTCTGGCTATAATCAAATCAATATCCATCAAGAGGACCAATCTAAAATTGCTTTTATGTGTCCATGGGGCACATTCACTTATAGGAAATTCCCGTTTGGTTTGAAGAACGTAGGGGCAACATTCCAGAGGGCAATGAATTGTGCCTTCCATGAAATCAAACATATTTTTCAACCATACCTTGATGATTTACCTGCTCATTCATGAAAGTAGATTGATCACCTGCAGCATTTGAGAGCAATATTTTTAAGGTGTCAACACTACAAAATACGACTCAATCCACACAAATGTGAGTGTTGTGTTAGTTCTGCTCATTTGCTTGGATTCGTAGTGTCTAAGGAGGGAATTCAACTTGATCCACTTAAGGTTCAAGCAATCCTTGATCTGCCTCCACCTTCCAATCTACTACAGTTACGGAGACTCCAAGGGAAGGTTAAATTTCTGAGGAGGTTCATTCCCAATTATGTTGAAATGGCTAAAGGATTTACTCGTTTATTGACAAAGGGGATACCCTTCCATTGGGACCACGTTATGCAAGCTTCCTTTGATGCTCTTAAAGATACCTTGATTAGAGCCTCATTAATGTATTCCACGAATTATCAAAACGACTACTTCATGTATCCCGTCGCTGTAGATACAACTATTGGAATGGTTTTAGTCCAAGAAGAAGATGGGATTGAACATCTGATATATTGTTTGAGCCACAATCTTAATGATACAGAAGTTAAGTACTCTTATGTCGGCAAGTTAGCTCTGGCTGCTGTTCAAGCTGTACAAATATTTTTCCATTATATCCTTCTCTGAAAGACCATTGTCATTTCGAATTGCTACCCTATGACATATATTTTGTCACATCAATTGATGGGGGGAAATACTCAAAATGGATCGTCATTTTGCAGGAGTTTGATTTGGAATTCATGAAATCCAAATAAAAGAAATCTCTAGTCTTTACCAAGCTTCGTTGCAATCTTCCCTCGAATACCATTGATTCAACATCAAAACCATCAATTCTGGATGAGTCTCTGTTCCTAATTTCATCATCTAACGCATGGTATGGAGATATACTGATTTATCTCCAGACCTAAACTTCCCGGCCTAATACCTCTCACTTGCAATAACGACGTATCCGATACCAAGCCAAATATTATCTGATCATTGGCGACACTCTTTATCTTCGTGGTACCGATACGATTTTACGACGGTGCCTCACTCATGAGGAAGCTGAGAAAGTTTTAAATGATTTCCATTCAGGTGCTTGTGGTGGACACTTATCTGGTTATGCTACCACACAGAGAATTCTCTGTGCTAGTTACTTATTGCCTTCCATATTCAAAGATTGCATAATTGTTGTCAGAACCTGTCATGCATGCCAGATCTATGACCGTAAAGCTACATTACCACCTGCCCCATTGCATCATGTCGTCGTTAATATACCATTCGCCAAATGGGGCATTAACTTCCTAAAATGTAACCCCATCTCGGTCGAGGGGCATGGGTACATTATAGTCGTCGTTGACTATTTCACAAAATGGGTCGAGGTGATGCCAACATTAAAGAACAGTGGCGAGATGGTTGTTCTTTTCTTTCTTAACCACGTGATTGCCCAGTTTGGTGTACCACAGGCTATAGTTATAGATCATGGATCGCATTTTCACAATCACATGATGGCTAGGTTAACTGCCAAGTTAGGACTTTCACACAATAGTTCTACTCCTTATTATCTGCAAGTGAATGGACAAGTTGAGGCCATCAACAAAGTCCTGAAGCGAATGATTCAAAGAATGATAGGGGTTCATAAACAAAACTGGCATTTAATCCTGTACTCTGCCTTGTGGGCATATCAAACCTCGGTGAGAAATGCAATTGGATTCACACCCTTTCAATTGGTGTATGGTTTGGAGGCACTCTTGCTGATACAATGCGAAATTTCATCTCTCAAACTCGCGATTGACCTGTTACCCGACACTTCTGAAGAATAAATGTGTTTCTTGGAACTTATCCATCTGGATGAAACCTGTTGTGAAGTGACATTGGCTAATGAAGCGCATAAGAAATGAATCAAGGCACAATATGATGGAAATTTCAAGCCTCATGTTTTCTCAGAAGGAGACCTGGCCTTGCTTTACGATCAGGAAGCTGATAAACTCAGAGCAGGAAAATTTGAACTGCTTTGGATGGGTCCTTATATTGTCAAGCATGTTTTGGCAAAAAGTGCCTACGAGTTGGTGGATTATGATGGAATTCCATTGTCACAACCCCGAAATGGGTTGTACCTCAAATGTTACTATGCTTAATTGAGTGTAGTAAAAAATCACTATATATATGCTTTAATTGCATGTGTGTGTCAGTGTGTCTTTTAGAGTTTTTATGTTGTTAAGTAATCTGCTTTTCATTTGTTACAGATGTCGGAACCTTTGGAACCATTTGTTGGTTACGCCGATGGTGCTAGTTGTAGTATGCAGAACCTATCTTTTGCAGCATGGGCCATTTTTGCTCCAAGTGGCGAGTTAGTGAGTTTTCAAGGGATTTGTGTCGGTTGATTGATGAACAATGTCATTAACTATAGCATGTTGATCAAACTTCTCTCTGATGCCATTTCACTTGGCATTTGCCGAAATCGTTAGGTTGGACTCACAACTAGTCGTACTACAACTAACAAACTTTACACCATCTGAAACCCAAAAATTCTTCGTATGTTCCTTAGAGTTCGTACTTTGGAAATACATTTTGAGTACATTCAATATTAACATATTTCCATAAACTTTAACACATTAACCGACTCATTAGCAAACTATGTGTTAAATAGACATTTCTGTTAAAAGTAAATTTTCAATTCACGTCATTAGTTGAATAGGATTGCACATAACCATATATATAAAAACTTTGAAAGTAAAAATAGATAGATGTTTTAAAAAGTTTTTACAAAATTTGTGTCCAAGACATGTTTGGTCATCTGACCTAAAAACTCAAAATGCATGCAAAAAATATCCTAAGTAGACCTAGTGATGCTCATGATAACAGGTCATAGCCTAAACTATCATGCACAAGAGTTGCATCCAATGGCCTGGAACACCAATAGTATGGGTCTGTAGCCTCATAGGTAACTCCCCAATCTGGACGTTTGGAATACCAAGGGTCAATCCCTCTACATGATCCTACAACTCTACCAATGTGTCGGCCAAATCCAAATCTTGGAGAACTACTCTCCCAACATTTCTACGCACTGGCCCACCTACCTCCTGCCAGTGCCTCGTAGGTCGAACAATACCCACATCTGCATGCATGAGAATGATTTTAGTTTAGTCTTGGAACATGAAAACACAAAAACATGTAGAAACTTGAAAATCAAAAAACATTTTGGTCAAAAACAATTTACCTATAGTACCCCATTGAGCACCCACTGGTAGACTCAACTCTGGATCTCCACAAAAGTCCATCCCTAACTATGGATGCTCCTCGATGACAATTTATTGTCGATCAAGTCAACTAAATAATGCAATGGAAAATGTAATCGATGACTGACTAGCATGTCTAGACATCAATTCAACCCACCGCGACATTTGTGGATCTCTAGGACCGGCTACACCCAGTGTTACATGTTGGGGTTGCATCAATGGAATTCTTTCTAAGGTAAAAGTAATTAAGATGGATCCATAGCTGAAGTTCTTGATCTTACCACTCTTTACCTTTGTCAGTTTCTCTTTTAGTGAAGAAAGTATTGCCTCACACCAGTTGAATAAAGTTGGCTCAAGACACTCAAGAGCATATTGCACATATGATCTGTTTGCTAGATGAAGTGTTACACTGCTTTCCAACTTTGCAATGGTTAAAAGGATTGTTCTCAAAGGCAAATCATGGATATCTTTGATGATTACCTTTCCATCCTTGCTAGGCTGTGTACCTGGACGACAAAATTGTCGAACATAGTCCCTCATTGTTTCCCCTCCACAAGTAGAACCTGAAAGAGATACGGGGGCACCACATCTTGACAACCCTGTAAGAAAGTAAACATAATCGATCAAAATAGGGATAGATTTATCTCTTATGTGAAAATCCTGATATGCTAGATCCCATGCATGAACTAGGAACTACAATAGTTCTAATTGTTGCCTCATTCCGGACAACCTGAAGTATTTGAGCAACCCACAGTTTTTGAGGGCCTCAACTGTACCTGGATCATTTAGGGTAGCAATGTCTTGTTCTTCATGCTCTCTTTCTCGCCAGGTAATAGAAATTCTGGTCTAATGAAAGCTTGAAATCAAACCATAAGCTTAGTTAGGATCCTTTTCATGTAAAAAATTGGATAAATTTTGTGTCAATTTGGTGAGACAAGTTTGTGAAACTCACCCAGCGTAGCCCAGGCAAGGATACATTGCACTGCAGTGTAGAATCCCTTCTATCTGGGTGCTCCCCAATGCAATTTTCGACATGCAAGCCTGCATTGGTCCCAGGGTGAAAAATTCAAACAAAACCCTAAAAACTCACATGAAACAGTAAAAGAATGACATGAAAAGAAAGAGGATAGGTAGATCTCCTACCTGGTTCGGAAGAAAAGAGAAATGATCTGCAGAATCTCTCGCAATCAGCGGATGAAGATTGAGGTAAAAACAGGGTCAAAGCACAAACTGAATGGTAAATATCAAATGGTGAAAATAACATGGTAAATCCTTATTTTTATCTTTATTTCATGAACATTAAATGAATATACTTTAGTATTTACCTATTTTTACCAATGAAATAGGAATGTTTAATCCATTTGGTGTTGCTTTGAACAGATTTATAGCTAACTTACATAATTTGATGTGCACGATTGTGAATTGTACTTTGACCACAGAGCATACTTTTATCTCTTTTTCGAGATCTATTAAACATCGAAAAAGGAACCCCCTTGGAGTCCTCTTTAAGCTCTTTTTAGACTCTTGAAATATGAAAATATTGTCAAGCACTTGTCCTTTTCAGCTCGTTAATGGATTGGAAATGACATCTACTCAGTATAAGTTTAACCCTTTTTCAGGATGAGATAGATTATTTACGAAAATGGAATACATTGACCGAACATGGTCAATAGGTTCTCCGTTGTATTGTTTTACGCTTTTTCGGACTTGAGAGACAAATCTACGAAAAAGAACTTGTGGAGTTTTCTTTGTCCCTTTTCAAACTCTCTAAACATAAAAAGGACCGAGTTATCATTGTCGTTAAACTCGTTAAAACATCAAATAGTGACAAACTTGTCCATCATGAAAAGAACGAGTTTCACCTTCGCTAGGCTCATTAAAACATCAAATAGCAATGGATTCACCCGAAGGGTGGAATTATATAACACACATATGCTATCCTCCTCAATCTTGATAAAAATAAAGAGTTACTGGTCAGCAATGACTAGGGAAAATGGGAAAAGGGGTAAACCACTTTATGGTAGCAGGTCACTCTTTAACATGACACACTATTTGGGTTGGGTTATTTGCTTGATGGTCATCATACCTTGGTCTATCATACCATCCATTACTTTTGTTTTGGATCAATGTTGCCAATCCATTCAGTGTCGCTGACATGTTCAAGAGAAGTCACTCAGTTTAAAGTTCATCCTTTGCAATACTCATAAACCTTCATTTTCATGACCGTCATTCCTGAACCTTGTGTCATCAGTCAAATTTCATCTCCAAAAAAATCATTACACTCTTTTTGTGTCATTGATGTGGGATACATCAAGGCCCTCCTGTGATGAGTCGCTTCTTGTCAACATCAGCACATTATCCAAGAAATTGACTTAGAAACACCCCTTCCAGTACCTTAAGGCTTGCATACATCAATCGCAGATTTCTCGCTTCCAACGATAGGTTGACATCATTGGCCTTCAACCAAAAGACTTTGTATTGTGTTCGACATCAAAACATCCATTCACACCATGCATAATGTACTGCAGTACCTTGAGGATCATTATCATTATTGGTGATTTCTCTCGTGTCTTTTAACGGCTTACATCATTGGCTGGTAATCAGATAGTGTCTTCCCATGTTCAACTTTAGATCACATATTTGCATGGTTAGACTCATACTTGAGTGAAAAATTGAATGAGATAGAATACCCTGGATCTAGTTTCATCCATCCGGGTTCTGATTTTAGGAAATGTACCAAATCATCCATACATTGGCTTTATAATGATGGTCATCCTATCATGGGTCTATATCTGTAGACGACTGCCTATGTATTTGTAATGAAATTTTATATGTTGAGCATGGGTATGCCTTCTCTCAGTTATTCATGAGAAAAAATCAAAATATCATGATATCATGTATTGTAATCCATGCAGGTCACCAACCACTTTGGAACCTCCTCATCACATCGTAAATCATATCACTTGACATCATTATTTTCAACTTTATGCTTTAGGGGGAAGTTGTTACATATTCATTTGGGCACATCACTCCCATCATTCAGATTAATATACTTTGTACTCATCAAACCCTAATTCGGTTGCTACATGCCGTAGACAAGTCACCATTTTGAATGCCCCCTTCCCTGAGATTTTCTTGGCTTGAAGCCCTCCAGAATTTCCTCCTTGAGGGGCTAGCGTAGCCTTGGACAGGGGTAAGTGTGCTTCAGTGTAGGTAGGCCCATGTCAGGGTGCTATGCAGAGAACCTAGGCCCACTTTGACCAATGTTGGGCGAGATTGAGCGAAATTCACATAGGGTTCTGGGAATATTCTTATCCTCTATAGTCATCTAGAAGATTCCCACACTTATCATCTCCTATGAGCTTGGAAATGGATGAGGAATGAGTTAAGTAACCTCCTATCCTCTCATCCCTTCCTCCATAGAAATTAACTCTAAGTTTGGAAACCCATTCAATACCCTCATTTATGACAAAACCTCCTCCATCTGCCTATAAATTGAGCACTCATCTAAGTGATCAAGGGATGGAATTTGAGACTTTGAGAATTTGTAAACAGATATTGTTGGTGTGAGAATTGAGAGTATAAGCAAGTGGTGTTATGCTGCCATAGTGTTGTGCTATTGATGTGATGTTGGTTGGAACCCAAGCTAGAAGAGTGACAATGGATCGGACTTCATGGTTGTAATTCTCCCTTCTACTTAATAAAGTTGTTTACACCTTTTTCCATATGCTTATCTTGATATATGATGTTTATATGTGTGAATTTGTCTGATTCCATTTACTTGTATTCGATAGATCTCTTGCTTTTATTGGTTCTCTGTCTTCTGTTTATGCTTGCAAGTACTTTTGGAGCGAGTTAAGTTCGAAAAGGAGCAACGAGAGTCAAACAAAGGAGACAAAAGGAAAGTGAAAGAACAAGTAGGTCCTTTGATTCCTTTTTCTTATTTATCATTTATAGAAAAAGGATGAGCACTTTAAATCTATTGTTCTAGGTATAGCTACCTACCTAGGGAATTTGTATTTATCCATAAATAACAAATTCCTCATAACACCCTGAGACCAAGACTCATACTTAGGCTTTTAAAAGGCCTAAATATTAAACGTGGGTTATTTAATAATAATAAAAAATCAAATAATCAGATTTTATTCCTTATCACTCCCCCGCATTGCAAATAAACAACACACCATGGTTAATGCCCATCAGTTGGCCCATTGCAATTATGATATTCAAGGCCAAACCCAATGGTAATATTAATACCATTTCATAACTTGGCATGTTCGTGAAATCAAAAAATCCAAAGGATAAGCACTCTGCCCCTTCTCAATGCGATTTACAACCATTCCAAACCTGACGAGATTATGCATGCCAGTTTATAAATCCCTGCATTCGTGCAATCAAAAATTTCAAAGGCCAGCACTCCCTTCCTATCCTCCAGGACCCGCCATCATTATAAAACACAATTTAATAAAATATCACATCTATGGCTATCACGGTTTTATTAGCGATGCTTCCCTTTCCAAAATCCCCTATCAGCACCGATTGTGATCTGCGATAAGACTCATTCCTCTACCATGTATTCAGATGCCATGTCATCTATGATGACATCTTCTACATCACCCTAGGATATCGCAATCGAAAAATCCTTTGGCCACTTCTTATAGTCCGTTGCTCCATAATCCCGATGTGATTGGCCCATCCCTTCTCATCTGTGATTGTGATATCACAATCGCAATATCCACAGGACTTAAACCATTCCTTTGAACTTATTGATTGCAATGTGATTATTCTGGGTTTTATCTCCAGTTCCAAAGTGATTGCGATATGATTTCAGAAGGCCCCCTTTGGATTTTGATTGGAGTACTCCCTGTTTTAGATGTGATTGCAACTATTCTGGCTCTACCCCTGCTTTTCATGTTTTTGTGATTTAGTCTTGATTCATTATAACTTCCCCATTAAATACGATTGCAATTTAATCAAAACGGACCGCATGCCTTTTTTTATTTAATTTTATCTAAAAAATACAAGTCTTAATTCACGATTTACTTATCCATGGCTTATTTTTCTAGGGACAAACATAGCTCGACATCAAGGAGGAGATAGCTATGCAGAGAAAGAGGAAGATTCTTTCCTTAGAATATGCAGAAAGTGAAGATATTTAGATCAAAAGTCAAGGATAATAAGAAAGAAATGGACAATTGTTTTTATTTTTCATGATTCAAGGAACTTCATTTCGGGAACTACTAGCGGCATGCAATAAATGGCCAGCAACTGAAAACCAGTAGAAGTTTGTCAAAAGAATGGATTCCATCCCCACAGTTGCTCTACCGACTGAAGAACCCTACAATGTTGCGTTGAACCTAGTAGAAAGAGGGCTTATTGGGTAGTTCACTAGGGTATGGCCTTCGCCTAAAGTTGTAGATGACTGGGTGCAAAGGAACTGGCGACCTCTTGTCAAGGAAGGAATCAAAATCCACTCTATCAGCAAATGTTTCTTTGTATTCCTATTTGAAGTGATGGAAGACAAAAATCTCATATTCAAAAATGGACCATATTTCATGGGGCCTCAAGGTTTGTATCTGAATAAATGGACTCCAGACTTCGATCCAACACAGGATGTGCCCTCTGCTGTCCCTATTTGGGTGCGCTTGCCTCATTTACCTCTACACTGTTGGAACCCCAAATCCTTAGAAACCATAGGCAATAAACTTGGCAAATACATTGATCGAGCAAAAAGGAGGGATTAGTACTCTTCTGTGAGAATTTGTGTAGAAGTAGACCTGGAGGAAGGCCTCCCTAAAGCTATAAAACTCATAGTGGCTAAATGGACGCACATACAAGTGTTAGATTATTAGCAAATCCCATTTAAATGTCGGCACTACCATGGCTATGGGCACTTTTCTAGGCACTGTAAAAAGAAATCAGAGGAGGGGGTCGAGAATATGAAAGGAGATCAACGGACTCAGGTCCAAAAACCAAGAACAACTAAGCAAAACAACAAAACCAAAGGGAAGGGAGTGTCCTCGAGGAGTGGTGCTCCTCCCATAGTCCAAGTGGAGGGGGGAGCTCAACCCCTCCAAGAGTAGACATACCCTCCAATCCCTTTGAAATACTCAGTAAAACAGAAGATCTCCCAAAACCAGTAGATAAAAAGGCTAAAACAACAAACCATCACCATGGAAGAAGACAAAAGGCATGAGGAAACAGGCCCTCTCCAAACTAGAACTCCAAAAGGTGTCTCTAGTTCCCCTACCTACGCAGATATGACAAGGAAGAAGACTCCAGAGATATCGGGATCCTCGGAATATGAGACAATTGAGAGGCCCTTGAAAAGAGTGGGGAGGAAATCTCACAAAGAGGTTAGAGAAGAAGAGGCAGAGAGACAAAAAATGCAAGGCAGCCAACCCACGATTGAGATGTCCATCAGCAGAAATACTAGAACCAAGCCTCCCAAGGGAGGCACGGCCCCACCCTCTGGTATTAAATAATGTGATTAGTCTCTTGGAATTGCAGAGGACTGGGAAATCCCATAAAAGCTGAAGCAGTCAAGAACTTATTGAAATCAAAATTTCCTAAGATCCTCATGCTCCAAGAGACTAAAATAGAAGGGCAAGCCCTTCTGGAACTCAGCAAAGCAATATGGAAAACAAAAGCCAGAAAAGCAGTAAGTGCAAGGGGTACATGCAGTGGGCTTTCCACTCTCTGGGAGGATGACAAGTATCTACTTGAGAGCTCCTTTCAGATGCAGCGTCGGATATACACCAAAATTCGGCACCTTCCAATTGTTAGAGTCCTATAGTGACAAGATTCATAATTTTGAATTGGCTAACGTTAAGCCTTGTAATATTGTACATACCTTTTCTTTCTGCAAATGTTTTCCATATTAAAAATTTGAAAAATGAAAAGAGGGTATGTCCTAAAAAAAATATCAAAGGACAAAAAGAATAAGAAAAGATCAAAAAATGAAAATATATGAACCCCAAAAACAAAAATAGATCATGATAGTGTGCAAGTCTAATTGCCACTACTATTTTACTGCTTTATTGTTTTAAATAATGGTTGTGTGCAACTTGTCATACATGCCACAACCCATGGTAGTCAAACCATTTAATCTTGGCTATTTCATGCTTTCAATTTTATGTTTATAGTTAGAGAATAAAATTTGACCAAACAGTTTAATCTTAGCAGATCATTAGATAGGTAGAGAAAATAAAAGGAGCTCATTAGTTTAATATGAGCCCTTGGATGATATAAGGTTAGAATTAGATAGTTTACTTTTCAAAAGAAAAATGAATGATAAGGGTTTGCTAGCCTAAAGGAACCCAAATAAAAGGAAGAAAAAAATGGTAGGGTAAGTAATGGGTAAGTAGAAGAAAGGTTGCTAAAGTATAAAGTTGATTGGATAAAAGCACATTTATCATGCTTGATTATATGTTTCAATGTGAATGAGAATTTAAGAAGGAAAAAAAAATGGTTTACAAATTCATCTAATTAACTCCCCTTCATTCTTTTCACCCCTTTACTTACTAATTTCCCCATCCACAAGTAAATGTTATTACTTAAATCCTTCAAGTCATAAAGGCTCAGAGCATTTCTTTGACTTTTGGTGGGATTGGACCCTCGGCTTAATGACTTATGGACATCAAGTGTTAGAATCCCCTTCATAAAATTCATTTCCCATCATTACCCTAATAAAACCCCTTTTCATAAGATTAAAGTCAATTTTCCTATGAAAAGTAAATAACCCCAAGTTAAAATTCCATTTCATTCAAAAAACCCACAAAAAGTGCTTTATCCTAAGTGTAAGTGTATGAGAAGAAAGTGCATCAATATTACATTATGCTTAGTGGTATGTTCACTCCACACATTCATTTCATATTAATTTTTAAATTAATTATATAATTCCCGATATACCTTTTCCCATATATTAAATAAATCCCCTATATAAATATCCAAACCCTTAGTTTTAATATAAACTATACAATTTACCCCATATCCTGACAAAACCGATAAATCCTGTCATTAAACCGTGCCTGATCATTTTAACCCATGATTAAATCCTAGTTAATCCCAAACCACCAAGGATTAAAGCCCTGCACCCCCCTAAACCTATGCTCATATCATCTGCGCACATCCCTCGCTTAACTATCGTTTGATCATCATCGCCCTCATTCGATGGTCCACAGCCATATCGGCTTCACCCGACGACCGACCTTTACCCGCCCAATAAGGTGGTTTTCCCTGACCCCCCATCTGCTATGTGTCACGCATTGGCATAGATCGAGTGACCCCTCTTGAATACCACCTCCTCCACAAAAGCGGCGCGACGGCTTGGGAAACCGCCTCCCCACCAAGCCCGAAAAACCGCCCACTGTCATTTGCAGATTACCCACCAAAAAGTGATCGTTGCTCAATAAAAAGGCTGAGAAGCCCTTTGTCACCTTTTTTCACTCATTTTCTGTGTAAACCTCTGCAAACCATTGCGACACCTGCAAACACTGAATTCGCCCATTGAACTCCAATTTAACTCGTGAAGAAGCTATAGAGACCCCAATCAACCTCTCAGTCTGTACCAGAGCCATTCAAACTTCTGCAGTTGCTGAGAACACCGGATTTGAAGCTAATTCACCCAATTCTAGGTATTTGAAGACGAATTTACCAGACAACCCTTTCAATTTGAAAACATTTAGTCTATAAAGTGTTTTAATTAAGTAAATTTAATTTAAATTAATTTAAATTTAAAAGTCTATACCCAAACCCTTCTGAAATCTTCCAGTTTCCATCAAAACCTCTGAATAAACATGTGAAAGTCAAATTCAAATCCACAAGAACTAAATTATGGCTGCCCCTATCACCATGGATTTCAGACCTATCACAACTCCCCAATTGGACCTAGAACACCTTCCCCTGGCAGATAGGGATTTTCAAATCAGAGACACAAGTGCATATGAGGTCCTGCTCAAAATTCATTGTTTGAGTAAAGACAGATATTTGAACCATTCTATTGAGATTGGCCTTTGGGACTCCAATTTTCCCAAATACCAGTTTCCCCAAGTTCATATTTTTCCTGAAATTGTCCATATGTGCCATGCCTGTTGCATTCCTAGCCAGAGAGCTATAATGTCCCCTGACCAAAAAGTCTTGTTTACCAACACAGTTGAATGAATTAATGAGATGTTACAAGTCCAACCAGGTCCAAACCTGACCCCACTCTCCATTGGGGATTTGTTAGACCTGTACACCAAATTGACCCCCTCTAGACTGGCCCAAATGTTCCAAACTTTCATTGTAGAAGAGAATTATATTCCTAAAGATTCCCCTCCATATGTTTCTACCATTTTATCTGAAAGGGGAAAGCATATTGTGACTATGATATAATGTATTCTGGGTTGTAACACTGATGAATTTGTTGATGATATCATCTTGGCCTTCATATCCATTTTCACCACAGGAAATGCTCCTGCTACTTTGTACAATTATGCCCAGTTCATAGCTGAGAGGATGCATGAACACTTTACCAGAATGCACAATGAGAGAGTATTCAATGTTCATTTATACTGTACCATATGTCTTTATATTATCAGTTAGACAAGTTTCCCTTCACCCTCCAGAAGCTTGATACCAGAGGCCAGCCCAGGTCTGTCATATTTTGGACACCATTATTCCACAAGTATTCATCACCATACATCTATATAGACTTCATTGACTCTTTTGTCCATCTTGTCATTACTATGCTGACAGGAAGTCCTCCACCCAGAATAAGTCAAGAAATCAAAATAGTTCTCCAATTGTCCAAGAAAATTAAGGTGGGAGATTGGTACCTTTACCAAAACCACACTGAAATAATAATCTATGGTTGCCATATTGCACCATACAAACTCCCCAAATACCTCCCCATGAGGTTATTTGCTCTAGAGTATTATAGGTAGATAATGAACTCTGATGAAGTCAAATTTGTCTTAGCCAAGAAAAGGACCAAGTTCAAAGTCAAAAATCAATTAGGCTCTTTCATTTGCAATTTTAGAGAAGCAAGGCAGGAAGGAGATCTGATTCTGCAACAAATGAAGTTCCAAAGCAGTTTCATGTGGAGATATGACCCTCAAGTTTTTATGACCAAACTTAGACAAAAGGTCAAATTGGGACCTTAAATTCAACATCCCATACTAGAGATAGAGAGATATGCCAATCAATCTGAGTGGTTGGAAAACACTTTCATAGACAGGGATATTACAAAGGTAGATGTTGAAAATACCTTGTGTGATTTAGAAAGACAGCTTAATGAAAGCTCATTCCTGTAGGTACCACAGCAAGAAGCAACCATGAGTACCCCTATTATTTTGTAGACTCCTCAGAATGAGGAAAAGAATCCCAAGAGGAACAGAGAGGGAACCTCCAATTCAAGTATGGAAACTTCAAATATGGAGTATGAAGCCAACCAGAGAAAAAGGACAATGCTCAATCCTGTTTTAGAATAGGAAGACACAGAAGGCTTAGCAGAAGTAACTAATTCTGAGTTAGACATGAGCAAGGGTACAACTCGATCTAGAGAAACACATGACCCAGCTGCATCACAGACTCAGATGTTAGAAAGGTAGCTCAATGTAGAAGTCTCCTCATTTAGTAGGCATGCTGATAAAGTTAAGGAAATAAAGGACAGGTTCAAGGAAATCAATATGAGAAATAAGAAACTAAAGGAACAGTCTTATGCATAGTATCTCAAGCTTACACCTACCAATCAAACCAGGTTGATGTCAGCTTTTGACATGAAGGAAGGAAAAATGAAAATGTCCTTCATAAAGCCAACTGTACAACATGTTGGAAATAATACTGGGAGGGGGGGGTGAATCAGTATTATCAAGTTCTTTTAATAAATCTTCCTTAATTACACTTTGAAATATTTTTGCATGTCAGTACCATAAAATAGTGAGCATGAATAAAGAAAATAGATAGTCACACCAAAGAACACCAGATGTAAGGTGGAAACCCAATGTGGGTGAAAACCACCTGCTGCAATATGTCTCTATCTTCTTTCAAATTAGAAACTCCTTTTACAAAGGTTTTGTACTGGTGCAGTCCTTTACCAGTACGCAGGCTGCAACCTACAGAGAGCTACAACTCTCTCTTCTTTTCTAGTCTCTCCTGGAAGGGAGCTACAACCCCCTACTTCTTTTCTCTCAAGGACCACTTTTCATAAATTTTCGAACTGGATCCATAAACATCAAGAGATCATCAAGTACAAGTAAATCACCCAGTCAATTGCAGTAACCACATCAACAGTAACAGTAAACTAAACCCAGACATCTTATCAACAGAAAAAATTCAGCCACCAAAAGATCTTAAGACAGATATGCAGATTTTCTTTCTCTGGTCTGCGTATGTACGCACTTCACCTTTTGCTTCCCTGTGTATACCCGCAGAGAATCTTCTGCCACACCACGTACCCATGCACTGTTTTTTGAATCACGCTGCGTACTGTTACTGCAGACACACACCCATAGATACTATCGCGCCGCGTACTGCTACTGTAGCCACGCACCCATAGATGCTATCGCACCACGTACCTACGCACCTGCGGCTTTTGAAGAGCCGTGTACTTTCCCTGTGCCTAGGCTCCTGAACCTCTGTCGCACTGCGTACCCACGCACTGCACCTTCTGCTTCTCTGTGTACCCATGCACTTCTCCTTCTTCTTCTCTGCGTACCCACGCACTCCTCCTTCTTCTCCTCTGTGTACCCACGCACTTGCACTGTTAATCACCTGCGTACCTCTGATTAGGGCAGAAATGGCAGTTCCCCAGAGTACCACCGATAGTCAGATGCTCAGATCTGATCATGCGCTCGAGAGACCACCCTTCATAGATTCGCTTTCAACTTCACTTTATATAGATCAAGCTTTTGAAAAATAACCCAATATTTCCGATCTTAAGATATTCAATTCGCAAAAGATGCTTAAGCCAAGTGATCTCCTTCCTTATTTACAGTGAAGCCCTTATTCACACCATGGGACAAAACCATTAATAACGAATACAAGGGATCCAAACCGGGGCTAAAATAGATATTATACCACGGGCCAAAACCATAGCATTAGAAAAGGCGGGCTAAATACCACGAGCCAAACATAAGAAAACCCCACATGAGCGCGCTTCACTACCTTGAAGTGTGTGCACTGGGATCTGCACCTTCTGAACTGGTAACCTGCGGGTCCGAACGCACCTCCTATATGGGTAACCTGCGGGTCCAGACCTTTTGAACAATTCTCCTGCGAGCCTCTTAATTTCCATCATTTTGAGAGCCCCTGAACACTTGAGTGAGTTTCCATCAAGTACAACACCTGTATCATAGAGCCATACCAGAATCGTAATGCCAACAATCTCCCCCTTTGGACTTGATGGCAACCTCAAGATCCTCAACGTCATTCTCCCCCTTTGACATCAAGGGCAAAGGGTTATGCTCCCCCTAAGAACATGCTCTCCCGGACTATAAACCAGATCTGCAAAGAGGAAACAGAATCCACCAAACACCATAAACAATCATGAAAGAGATAGAGACATATTGTAGCCATGTTTTATCCATGTTCTCCTTTTGTGCTCCCATAATGCCAACAATGCATTATATGTGCTCCCCCTGAACCTGTGCCATTGATTTGCAATCAATCCATAAACCAACAAATGTACGCGTATACCACGTATAGACCTCACGTACAACCAACAGATGAGATTCAACAACAAGATGATGCATCAACAACCCCCAGCTTTTTCCTGAGGTATTCAAAGGTATCCCTGGGCAGTGGTTTAGTGAGGATATCGGCAACTTGTTCCTTAGAAGGAACATACTCCAACTTGATCTTTTGTTCAAGCACTTGTTCTCGAAGAAAATGATACTTGATCGGTATGTGCTTGGTCTTTGAATGCATAACTGGGTTCTTTGAAATGCTGATTGCACTTGTATTATCACATAAGATGGAGATAGGTGGCGTACAAGTGATTTGGAAATCTTGCAAGGTCTGCATCATCCAAAGAAGTTGAGTGCAGCAAGATGCAGTAGCAACATGTTCTGCTTCAGCTGTAGATAAGGCAATCGAACTCTGTTTCTTGCTGAACCAAGATACTAATCTGGAACCCATAAAGAATGCACCACCACTTGTGCTCTTCCTATCATCCATGCTTCCGGCCCAATCTGCATCTGTATATGCATGAAGAGTGAGATCTGTATCTCTAGGATACCATAAGCCATAGTTTTCAGTTCCTTGAAGATATTTGAAAATTTTCTTTATGGCCGAAAGATGAGTTTCCTTAGGATTTGTCTGAAATCTTCCAACTATTCCCACTGCATGCATGATGTCTGGTCGGGTACCTATCAAATAAAGTAGACTTCCAATCATGGATTTATAGGTTGGTTGATGCACTGCTGCTGATTCATCATTTGTACTGAGACTGCATCCTGTAACCATAGGGGTACATACTGGTTTCGAATCTTCCATGCCATACTTCTTCAGAATCTGCTTGAGGTACTTGGTTTGTGACAAGAAGATACCGCCTTCATTTTGTTGGATTTGCAATCCAAGAAAGTATGTCAGTTCTCCGAGAAAGGACATTTTGAATTCTTTCTACATCACCAAGGTAAAGCTTTGACTCATAGCCTCTTCATTGTTGCCAAAGATAATATCATCTACATACACAACAAGTATTAGCAATTTGTCATTTTCAATTTTTATATAAAGATTGCTATCTGCTGAACCTTTTGAAAACCTTGTTGATGAAGGTATTTTTCCAACCGGTAGTACCAAGCCCTTGGAGCCTGTTTAAGACATAGAGAGCCTTTTTCAGTCTGCATACAAGATTTGGATCATTCCAAGAATGAAACCATCTAGCTGCTCAATGTATACTTCTTCTTCTAAGTCTCCATTTAGAAAGGCCAATTTTACGTCCATTTGAAATACTTTGAATTTCTGAAAGCTTGAGAGAGCAAGGAACATTCGAATGGCCTAAAGTCTAGCAACAGGAGCAAAAGTTTCTTCAAAGTCTATTCCTTCTTGTTGAGCATACCCTTTACAGACAAGTCTGGCCTTGTTTCTAATTACTTCCCCATTTTCATTTAACTTATTTTT
>APFE031293864.1:0-15048 GCA_000404065.3 Pinus taeda
ATGGAACATCTTCGTCAGCATCCAGTCACTCATCTGAAGATGTGAATTCTGATGGTGTGCAAGAAAATATGAGTGATTTTGAATAATTGTTTAAGACGATTTATATAACTAATGTATGCATTGTATCTTGAAATAAAATTAATGTTTTCCATATGGTGTTAAATGAGAAGTTATGAGGCATTTTTATGTTGTTGGATTATATGTCTTGATTATGATAAATTTTATTGTTTAAAATATCTACAATTCAATATTAAATTAGAGATATAATGTATGTTTGATTCAATATACAAATAATGACTTTTGAGTTCATTTAGTGATGTAATTTGTTCATAATGTCATGGTTTTTTAATTTTATAGTTGAAAAAATTTCAATTTCTTTTGTATCTAGTATGCTATGGTTGAAAACATGTTGAATTTATACTTAGGAAAGAAAAATGATATTCTACCAAAAACATTAATGTGTTTTTTTTTCCTCATAAACAGCTTTGTTTGACACAAAAAATTGGTTTTACTAGCATTTTTAAAAAAATTTGAAAATTGACCTTAAAAAAAATCATTGTTCCAATATCATAACTTTTGTTTTGAAGCTATATTTTGCACAAAAATTTCATAGTAAATTTTGTAGTCACTGCCATTTTTAAAACATGTTCAAAATTGATGCCTAAAAAATAAAAACATCATTCCAGTATACACACTTTTCGTTTTTAGCACTGTTTTTGATGTTTTTTCGAGGTTTTTTGGCCAGAGTTCCCGTTTTGAGTTTATAGTTCCCATTTCAAAGTTGACGTTGTTATGACAACTTCTTTTTCTTTGTTTTGATTTGGAGGAGCTGCTTCTTTGCTTGGTATGTCTTTCTACAGATTTTGCCTCTTTTGGTTCAATGTAACAGGTACATTTATGTTCCTCAAGTTGTACTGCTTTTGCAGATGACTAAAAGCAATCTGATATCCTCTTTGGTATTATTCAGTTTGAACAGCCCATAGATCTTCACTGGAAAGTACAAGTAGTTGATCAGTTGGTGTGAAAGAATCTTCAAAAAACTGATCTTCTTCTGTTAGAAAGGTAGGCAACTCATCTTCTTCAAAGAAGTGATTTGCTTCTAAAATCTCTTCTTCATCTTCTTCCTAGCCTTCAGTATCATTTTCTTGAAATGGAGCTCTTACTTGACCTTGAGGATCTTGATTTCGCTGCTCTTTCTATCTATTTTTGAATTGTTGTTGTTGCTAGTCATGAAAGTTTGAATTCCTCACTAAAGGCTCTACTTGTTGATCAGTTATGGATATTCTATCCATCATTCTCTTCATGGTTTTGATCAGAGTGTCAAGCTTTACATCTGAAGATGATGAAGGTTCTTCTTTAAAAACAACTTTCTTTTCTGTCCTCTGAGGCTTTGATTTAGACCTATTGATGAGAAAATTGGCTTCAATACTTACTTCATTTCGCTGCATTTCTTCAAAAGTTGCAGGGTCTCTCTCTCTGAGTTGATATGCCATGTCTGTGTCAAAAGCATCAGGGTAATGAAGAAGCGCTAGGCCAGGTGGGGGCTTCATATCATCAGGAATAGAATTGTATATTATATTGAACCTTGTTGTGAACTCTTGGACTGTCTCATTTGGATTTATTTTCATTGAGTTATACTCAACCAATATCTGTAATGGATTTTTCTTCTCTTGCCAACAAGCTAGGAGCAACTAAATCAACCTCTATGAGTTATTGACATAATTAATAGCTAGGTTGCAAAACCACTTCTTCACATCTCCTGAAAAGCTCTGAGCTATGATTCTCATCTTAGCATCATCTTCATCAATTTCTTCTAGATCAATAAAATCTATCAATTTATCAACATGATGTTGGGCTATAATTTCTGAACTCCCATCCAATAGAGGAAGTATTTGACCATAATTCAGAGGTAAAGCAGCAAGTTTACCAGGTAATATGAGAGGCACAAATCATGCCATGACTATAGGAGGTGCTAGAGGTACTACAATGTGTTGTGTAGGTAAAGATGATGACACTGATGGAGGTGGTGGAAGAAATGATGAGGTGGTTAATGTACTTGGAGATGTAGTAGAGGTACTTGGGGGTGTAGTGGATGTATTTGGAGGTGTAGTAGAGGATGAGACAATAGTTAAGTATTCAAGATGATACTGAATGTAGGCCTTTTCAGTATTGATTTGGAGCTAGTCAACAAGACTTTGAAGTTTGTCAAAATTCAACCATAACTCGTGATCAATTCTACCAGATAGAGATTATGAACAACGAGAATGAGATTCAAATTGAAGAGGTTCATATATTACTTTAGAAATGCAAGACTTAGATTTTGACCTGAAAGAGACAACTCTATTTGAGTATCAAAAGGAAGTTGCTGAAAAGCAAATAGATTTCTGGGTAGAGAAGTTGTTCTTTTAGTTTTTCGAACTGCACTTTTAGTGATAAGTAACTTAAGTTTTCTGAGAAGTCTTTCTGGCTCTTCAACAATGAAAGGTGGATTTGGGTCAGGATTTGACCTGGTGTATCTTTTAGGAGCCAGAATTTTTTCACACCTTAAGATTGAAGAAATATGTAAAATCAACCTATTTTGGATACTGGAAACTGTCAACTACAGAACCAGTTCTCTTGAAAGCTATAAAATATTTCCCAGGAATGACTTATCAGTCATTTCCTTGGCAACAACACCAAAAATGTTATCCCTTACAATTTCCTAGGCTGAGGAGAACGAGAAGGGTAACCTCAAACCACCTTCAGCTCAGTAGCTAGCCCTACTGAGCCAGAGAGGGATCTCTCCAATGATTTGTCAATGAATAGCTTTAAAAAACAAAGTTTTTAGGCTAGATATGCAAGTTTGTTTGTGTGTTTGTGAATTTGAGATTTTAAGGTTTACTAGACTAGGGTTTAGAGCAAGTGATTAGGTCTAGGCTTTAGGAGTGCAGAGACAAGTATGAAAGGAGCTAGGTTATTAGTAGGCTATGGTGTTACTTGGAATTTTTATCAATGTAGCATATATTAGAGGGTTATGAAAAGATTAATAAGAATAAGTAAATATGATTTCATTAGTCTTAGAAGAAAATTAACATAACTATGAATTCCACATAAACAGAGCTTGAAACTCAAGAATCCTATCTATATATCTGCAAGGCAACTCATAAGAAGATGATAAAGCATGTGAATATAGATGATAAAACCATTATAAAACTGATAGAAAGAAGAACAAACACCATGCGTTCGCTAAACTAGAGTTCCTTAAAAATAGTTGCAACTACTCCTGTATTAGCTGAAGAAAACATTAACATGCAAGCCTCTCCACAAAAGTCCAATCCTTCTCACTAAATGAGAAAACATACATATAGACTCCCAGCAACCATTTCCCCACCTTCAGGGGTCGAATCCTAAGGTGGTGGAACAATTAGCAAAATTCTCTCAACAAACAGGGAGAAGTAAGAAGGTCCAACACAAACTCTTCTTAAGTCTTCAAATTGAGTTTTGTTGCCTTTATGAGGCTTTAAATAGACACTAAAACAACCTAGCATGTCTATTAACTTCAAAATTACATTAGAAAGTCATTATTACATCCACATTGCATCATTAAAAACAAAACTGGCGAATTTACATTAAAAAGTATGCTACAGGAAAATATAAACAATGCAGGTTTTTCATAAGCGTAGCACAGGCCTGCAAACATTTTTTTGAAGTCTTTCGTAGGTTAAATATGAAAATCAAGAGAACGGTCAACTAGCATTTTGAGTCTAGTTTCTAGATCAGCTCAATTTTTTGCAAATGGAGGACAGGAAGGCCTCCAAAACCCGATTCTCCTAAGGCGACTTTGTACGTGCAACGCATGTAAAAAAACAGTGGTAGAATGTGTGTTTTTTACCTTTTTTTTACTTTTTCTCTTAACCAGTTTGCCAGCTTGCTCCCAAAAGTTGATTTCTAACATCCTTATGACAAGATCTATCTAGGCATGTAGAGTTTTCCTCATTTGGAGCTATGAGGTGAAAGCGTAGCGCCAAAGCGTTGCGCTTATAGAAATCCCTGAATTTTCAAAAACAGTAAAAAAATGCCCAAAATTTGAAAATGACAAAATTTTCCCTAAATTTCTTCAAAATTGTTGATTATGAGTAAAATGAACTATGTTAGGCCATGAGTGAGGCCTCATCAAGTATCTCAAGGATGTCTTTGTCTTTTTGGCCAATTAGGTTTTCCTTGAGTTTGCTCTTTAGCTGTTTGGTCTTGACTTGGGATATCTTGTTCCTGGTGTAATAATGCATTGCCATGTGCCTCTGCAAGTTGTTGTTCCTATTGGCCTTCTTGAGGAGCTACTCTAGGTATCCATTCACCTTGTCAAGCCAATAAATTCTATCTTCATTGATGTTTCTAGCAATTAGCTCATCTACCATAATCAGCTTCTTTGGTGGTGAAGTTTCTCTTTGCTGCTCAAAAGATCTCTTGGCTGCTCTAGTCCTAGGTCTTCCTGATTCAAATTTTTTTCCTTTACCTTTGGACACTTCCATTTGAACCACTACCTTTCCCTTTGTATCTTCCTTCTTTAACACCGTTGTCTACTTGTCTAGCATCATCTGGTTCACCTTTAGTTGCAGGTTCTCTTGCTCTAGTCATGCTATTAGAGCATTTGCCTCTATCAATTTTCCCTCTAACTTCTTGATTTCAGCCTCCTTAACCTTGATTATATGATCTTTGATTTTTCCCTCTTGTTCTTTCTCTTTTGCTGTCACATGTGTGTCTGGATGAGACGACCCTTTGTGCTATGAGGAAACTGCTTCTTTACTTGTCGTAGGCTTGGCCCCTTCAACCACCTCTTGAGAAAACACAAGCCTATCACCTATAGAGTAGGTTTGAGACCCTCCTAACCTGTCCTTTCTCTTATTTGATTTGCTTGAGGAAGTTATCTCTTGTTGCATATGTGAAACTGTAGGCATGGTTTTATCATGAAACCTAGTTGAAGAAGATGAAGGAAATGCTAACTTAGCAAAATGGTCCCAAGACACATTTTCTTGTGCAAGTTGATGACAAACCAGCACTTTTATTAGGCCATGATGAGACAAATTAGAGTGATATTTCTCCCCTTGCGATTGCACCTTCTCTGCCATTTTGACCAAACTCTTATACAAAAAATAGGACAAGTTTACTTGTTGTACACCAGTGAAATGCATGAGAAGTTTCATGTGGTACTTGTAAATCCTTGAGAACCTACCTTCACATGTGAAATACCTCATGATCATATTCATAAGAAGGGTGTATTTATCCAAAAAATGTTTGAATGGAAAAATATAGGTTGGAGATGCCTAGTACTGTGGTTTTAGGTATATTTTATAGAGTTGAAGGTCATGCTCTTCCCTTTTCAACCAGTTCTCTCCAATGCCTGGAATCCCTGTAGTTGAGGAGAAAAATTGGCTTGACACAATAATTTGGAACCCTACTATGGTAGGTTTGTCATCTTGCAGCTTGGTGGCAAAGACACTAGTTAGTTGGTCATGATATTTCAATTCTTCAAGCTTTTGACAAAACTTAAGGCAGCTAGCATCTTCAAATGATTTTATGACAAAGGGAGAAGACAAAACCTCATGGTTTGATGTGGGCTCATGTCTAATGACAGGTCCTCTTTTGTGCTTCTTCTGCTCTAAAGTTTCAGAATCCATTTTGTCCCTTAGATCTTAGGATGACAAACTAGGGTTTGACTATGTGAAAACAGGGGATTTTGAAGGTCTGTGTGAGAGTTTAGGAAGAATGAGGGGTACGGGAGTGTGGGAAAATTCTGAGAAAATTTAGGGAAGTAGAGGGGAGGTTTAGGAAGCTAGGGAAAATGTAATTATCAGATTTGAGTGAGTGGAAGGCTTCCAAAACCCTAAAACATAGTCCTACAGTGAAAATGAGTGCAAATTTGCGAGGGTTTGGGTAGAAATGGTGAAATTTAGGAGTGGGTTCGATGAAAAGTATGTAGGTAGTATATTTGAGGTAGATAATGGTGTGTGAGCACAAACATGTGAGTTTTATCAATGATTTGACAAGGAAAGAGTAAAAACTCTCATAAACTGCCTTCAAAAACCCTAGAAAAAGAGTTGGGACATAATGAGCTTAAGCAAAGAAAACCAAAGAGTATAAACCCTAAGGAAAGACTACCAACCTATTTCTATGCAGAGAAGAATCACCATGAAGAGGACAACAAGTGTTGAAAGCCCACTCCTTGGAGAAACGATAAAGCAGCAAACAATGAATGTGTAGCAGAGGCAAGTGTTTGTGTAGCACAAGTTTCTAAACTTGGTTTTGAGTGAAAATCACCCTTCTTGGCATGGCATTTATCTCAATGGAGTGATGTGGAGAGATAAATGTAACAAATGAGCAAGTGGAGAATCAAAAGAGTGAATAGTGAGCATTTATGCATGAGAAAAATCAATTTCTCTATGTAGAACAATAGTGGACCCACCAATAACTTTCATTTGGACTTTGACACTGTGATTTTTTATGTTTTCATAATGATATTCATTTGAGAAAATGAAATAAAACATAGCTTTTCAAACCTTGGTGACCCATATAACTCCCACTCTTCTTTTTGACATGAAACTGAAAGGTGTAAAGACTCATTTTCCAGAATTCATCTAGTGACCTAGTGGTGAGCTAGTGATGACTTATTTGTGATCCATTTAATGGATTATGGACCAAAATGACAATGAGACTCTATTGATGATGAGATGCCTTGAACAAGATGGTGACCTTTACCATGAGACTGAAAAGACTAGTGTAAATTGACTTTCACAATCGGTGACCAAATTTTATTGAAAAAACTTTTTGAAACTAAAATTTGACCAAAAACCCTAAAAAAACTATGTAAAAGTACATTTGATCGCTGGTGAAAGGATGCAAAGACTAACACTAACAATGTGAACATGATAATTCAAATATATCATTAAAAATCTAAAACTCATACTTACATATTACTTTTGTGGATATCTCTATTTGTGCACTTGCAATGCAATAAATTGATTCAATATATCCTTAGCCACCCTTATCTCTAATGAAATGATGCTTGGTTGTAGGATAAGAAATTAGATCCTTGATGAGCTTAACCAAACTTTAGTTCTCACAAAACAATGGAGTTGCATTTCCATCATAAGATTAAAGTCGTTGCTAAATTCCTATAGATATCCCATCAATATATTCTTAACTTTCAAATGTAAAGTTAAATTGTATTGGTCTCCATGTGAGTAGCTATTGGTTTACAATTGTCCATCTTAAGTATTTTCATTTTTTTTTTTGGTATCCTGGAGGAGCCCAACAGCCCGCCTAATAGATAATTACTAGTAAACCTTTGGGGGTCTTTGACTTGTCCTCCTCTCCATAAACTACTGATCGCTTGGAGGAATTTAAACCTTGGATCTCTCATTTTTCACAAATTTCACATTACCTCAATCGCCAATTGAGTTGCCCCCTTAAGTATTTTCATTATTCATACTCAATTTTTGACATAAAATTAAAGATTTCATTTCTTCAATACTTCAACAATAATATATAATGCAAAGGACATAAGTCTATCATCTTAAACATGTTGTGAAGAAATATTTGGGCATTATATCATATCATTATTATTCCCTATAATGATTAAGTCATAAACAACAAAATAGCAATGACAAAGTGGTTTTGTATGTTTCTTTAGATCCAAATTTGAATATGAAGGACTTCTTTCATATCTTGGTTTATAAAAATATTTCATATCTTAGTTTATAAAAATATCCATTTATCGTATTGTAGCATGCCCCTAGAACCTATTTTAAACTATATGATTTCATATTATAACAACAAAAACTAAGGAGTTGTAACATGAATGCCTCATCTTCCAAGTTCTCCTTAAAAATGGAGAACAATGAACAAGAAAATTAAGTAATTTCAAATATATTACATTTATGGTGCAAGAATTATTCTTATGATGTTCATTTTTAAGATAGGGACAATTGAATTTTTGTAGTTTATGCTTTCTTTTATGAAAATAAATGGAAACTTATCTCACCTTATCTTGAATATTTTAGTAGTTATCATAAAATTTCCATAACTTTTATCACAAAAATTAAGTTGGATGAGGATTTGAGGTGTTTTGTATAAATCTATCCACAATTCTTCAAGAAAGAAATGGATATTTAAAATATTTCAATATTTATTCTTGAAAAACATATAGATATTCCAAATTAGAAATGAAGAATTAATCATTCCAAAAGAATGATTAATTAAATCTATGGAAAAATGTGAAAACCAATTCATAATATTGTGATATGTTGATGCTGAAACTTTTAAATGGTAGAATTTTTGAGAAATAAATGTTAGTAGGATTAGGGTTAGATTTTTCTTTCTTGATAATTACTTGTGAATTATGTTGGCTTATTGTACTTATTTTTTATATTATAAAGTAATTACCAAATTATGTGTGCATGAAGATCACATAAACACAACACACAATATGTAGGCACTCTGCCAGGGAAAAAACCTTATCTAGGGGGAAAACACAATCAAAATATCTTCCTTCAATAGTTTTCCTTGAGACTCTTCAACCTAGACAAAGACCTCCTCCACACTAATCCAACTTCTTCTTTTTCGATCCAACCTTCAACCTAGTAGCAACGACACTTCGACCCTAGAAAATTTGACTTGGTAGCTTCCGGCATCAACAACAACTTCGACTTGGCAGCTTCCGGCATCAACAACAACTTCGACTTGGTAGCTTTCGGCGTCAACAACAACTTCAACTTTCCGGCATCAACATTAGTTTCGACCTTGATAAGGAGACTTCAATATCCTAAACCAACCCACATGAGAGAGAGAGAGAGAGACCAAAACTTCAATTTTCTTCTTCCCTTCTTGACCAAACTCACACTCCCTTTAGCCCCTTCAACTTCACATTTTTCCAGCTTCTAGCTTTAGATATTGAACTATGCTTGAGAGAGTGAGATGCTCCAAATGAAGTCGAACTTCCTTGTATATATATCGTTCCAATGAGGTTGAATTTCCTTCCTTGAGGCCGAATTGATCTTCTTGAGGCCAACTTGGTGTGGAGGTTACATAATTCATTTTTTACTAAAAAATAATTCAATTTACATCATTCGAAAGCCTAAGAAGGGTCTCATAAAATATACAATGACTCTAGTGACTCTTTATTAATCCTAGGAGTCCACAATGGGGACTTTGACTAATAAAATGATGACCCAAGCATGAAACCCATGATTTAATAAGTCATTGTAACAATAATAAAAAATCTTTTGACAAATACATTTTATGAAGACCAAAGCTAGTTACATTTTTCAACACTCCCTCTTAACTAGGGAGGTATTCAGACGGAATATCTCAAACTATATGAGCTATGAAGATTTTAGGCACTACAATTCCATGGACTAGATTCTTGACCAGGGCAATCTATCCAAGGTCTCTCAATAGTTTAGGCACCACAATGCCACAGAATATATTCCTGACAAGGGAAATCTATCCAGTGGGACTAAGATGAACTAAATATTTCATCCCTTGTAGGTACCATACGACTTACTTACTAACCATCAACCCAGGGATCTAGGTGTGTATTCAAGGTTAGAGCTCCATGACCATTCCTGCCCTCCCTAGTTTGGGAACTAGACATCAACACAAAGTGTTGGCCATATGTCCTCCCAAGCAATGTCTTACTCACAAAGACTCAACTTCTCGATTATTCCAATCAGTAACAAATCCTTCCCAATCAAACATATCAACAACAAATCCCTCCCAATCAAACTGATCGACAATCCTAAGCACGTACATAAACTTTCAAATGTACATAAACAGATACAAACCTTCAGGGTCTTCCAAAAAAATTGATGTTTCTTCTCAAATTTTTAGAGTAGGACTTGGAGCTTTCCCAATGAATCTTTACAGAATATTCCTCAACCATAAATCTTCCTTTCCTACTTTTCATGCAGCAACATATTCTACAAATAGATCCAACTTATTCTTTTCTCAGAAACCCTTCAACATGCATTCTCCAATTTATTCTCTTAGTGATGGCCTTCACTAAAACTTATGGTTGTTAGTCCTAGTCTAGTGCACGACACATGAAGTAGAGAACCATATGCATCACTTCCTCTTAATCAGGGAGGATCTAATTTTCATCCAAGCTCCCTCTCAACTTAGGGGGCTCAAATCATTTTTTACGACATCAGAGAATATTTCATGGCTTCCATCCTTCTCATTAGAGTTATCATGACCATCATTATTTACATCATGCTTACCACATCCACTTTACTTTATGAACATCTTCGCCATCTTGAAGATTGTGTACCTGCACAACTTAGATAGAAATTACAACCAAATCTATAGAAGAATGAAGTTAACCATATCAAAATCATGGAAGCATTCAAATTTAGACATCAAATACTTGGTTACAAACATGAGATACATACACTTCGACTTCTTGCTAGGTTTTTTGCCATAAACCCTAGAGTACTTCATCAATACTTCGAGCATTTCATAACAACTTTCATTACATGTAGGGTTTCAACGTTTTTTCCAAAGGTATGACATACCCTACTACAACATATAGCAAACCCTAGAAACAATTCAAAAAAATATAGATCTACAAAGTATCTAACTTTAGAATTCATATGTTATACTTCTTACTAGGTTTTCATACAAACCCTAGATTTCATACATGAGATTTCAGTAATCAAAACCAATCACAACTCAATCAACAACATGACTAGATTCCACTAGGGTTTGTTGCAAGCCCTATATTTTCTCAATCAAATAACAATCACAACTAAAACTCATATTTCAACAATCTTACACAAATCTCACATTATCACATTGTCATCATATATTAGAGATTTGGAACTCTACCAAGGTTTAATTACAAAACCCTAGAATTCACAAATACTATCATCCTAGAGAATCAAAATTCAACTAAGGCTTAGTTCAAAACCCTAGGACTCATGATCATCAATAATTAGGCCAGCTCATATATCTAGGATTCCATCATCATGCACAAGCACATCATAACACATGTTAGTCAAACCCATGGATACAAATATCAATAAAAGTTAGAGTATAGCAAACTTGATCAGACTAGGATTTTGATTGGACAAACACATATTCCAAATATTTCATTTATGAGACATTATAAGGGTCTTTCTTATAAACCCTAATGATCTAGGGTTCAATACTAAACATAGCAAACCAAATTATCAATACTTCAAAGGTTTGAGATTTCAGACATCACCATTCAACCCTAATAAATTAGGGTTTCCATACCCATACCAAAACCCCAAACATGACATCATTAAGGCATCAAAAAAAATTCTTTGGACTTCAACAATAACCCTAAGTAGTTTAGAGTTTCACACATAATCATCATACCCTTAAGTTAGGGTTTTTCATAAAGAACCTTTCTAGGGCTCCACAAGAATAATCAGAGATATGAGTAGGGTAGATTTATCTAATGACGAATCACCCAGTCAAGAATATTCATGATTCACGAGAGCTAGACATAATGGTGTTAGTAATAGTTTATCAAGAATGAATATGAGGAGGAGAGCACAAACTTATAGTTCAAGACATGCCTCTTTTTTTTAACAAGCCTTGTAATTCCGATGCTTTGTCTTGTGATTCCTCCTTCCTTGAGTCTTCAATTAGTATTTCTTATCTTTGGAAGTTGTTAAGGGATCCTTCCAAGCTTGAGGGATAGTAGAGTATATGCAAGGGACAAAGTCCCTAAGAGTTCCTAGCAAATAGGTTTTTGATTTCGAGTCCTTCCATCATGTTCTTCTTTGGTGAAACTTCTTTGGAAAATTTTGCTTGATCCTTGTCCCCTCTTTCTTGGCCCTTTAGAATTCTTGATTTCTTTGTTTACTTCTTCAATTTTCCTTTTACTAGATCCAACAATTCATTCTTTTCGAGGATGAGATCTATCCTCTTCTTCCAAGAATTGTAATTAAATGATTCTTCTAATTTGTTCCCTTACTTTATTGTGTTAGACATTATCCTTGAAAATAGTAAGTTTATTTCCTTATAAGGTATCCTTATATGATCCTTTAATCAACTTATTGAGATTCATTAGATTACCTTCAATAGATCCTTAAACTGTCTTTTTCCTCCTATTTCACCTTAGCTCCATTCTCCAGATTTAATGATGTTGATCCCATACCTCTATAAACTTTTCCAAGAAGATCTAGGGTGTTTTGGTCAATTTTCTTGTTTGATAGATTTATTAAGTTTCTGCTTTTAGAGGTGGGTGGATTGATGCTTTGCTTGTTTTCCACGGATTTTTTTGACCCGCATCTTTTATTTACTTGCATTTGTTTACTTGCATTTGTTGCTTAGTGATGGTGGTCAGCGTAGCCTCTCTCATTGTTAATGAACTAAGATTCCTTTGGGATTAGTAACGTCCCTGGGTTCTTGTGCTGTTTTTGCTGGGCTGTTGAGACCTTCATGTTCCTGCGTGTTACAATGGAGACTATCACCGAATTCTTCAGAGCCAGCTACCTTGGAAATGTTGTTTGTTGCAAAACCTGTTGGGACTACGCTGTTTTGCGTGGGTTCTTGTGTCGATCCTTCAGCGCTGTTGAGGCCCTCGTCGTTTCCATATTCCAAACAGTCGCAGGAAACTGTTTCTCTAGAGCAGGATACGTTGGAGTCTGCTACCGTAACTGTCGGATTCACGTTGTTTTGCCTGTCATTATTGCTGTAATATTCATCGTATATGCTTGCTGTAGGTACCTGCATGTTTTTATTTGCTGTTAACGCTGTAGAAACCTTTACCTTGGATTGCAGATTTGCGTACCTTTCTTTATGTGTTTCAGGCTGCGTTAGTTCTTCTTTTGGATATGTTTGAGTCAAGACAGTGTTGTATCCTGGTGTTGTCTCTGTTATAACCAGCGCCGGTCCACACTTCTTGTGGTTCTCTTCCAAGCTTCTCCTGGATGCTGGTAGATGCGTAGAGCTTTTATTAGTTGTTTCAAGTGGCGTGATTTGCTCATGGTTTACTGCGGAATCAATATCAGTATTGCAGTTATTGGTTTTTGCTATTTGCGCAGTGTTAATCTGATTTATTGTGGGAAGGCTGGGGTTGTTTTCATGTACAGACTTCAAGATTAAAGAGTGAAGGATTGAGACCTGTGGGGTTGATTCTAGAGAGTGTAGGGAGGCTGTCCTAGATATCTCGAAGTTTATGCTTAGGGTTTGTGCTGTTGTATAGTTTTTCAAATTTTATGTTTAGTTCTAGGCATTTGCTTTTTTCATTTTTGGGCTTTTTTCATTTTTGAGGGCAGTTGAGCATTCGTCTATTTTGGACCAAAGTTCTGGGTCTATTTGATTAGATAAACTTAGGTGTAAGTTATAACTTTTTTTTATTTCATGTGTCAAGGTAAGCAAGAGTTCTGGCAATTTCTGAATAAAGTAGGGACTGGCTGGTTTTGATAAAGATGTGATTATTTCTAGGGTTTCTTAGGGTGTGTTTGATGATGACGAATGTAAGAATAAATGAGCTGTCTCTACATTTTTTGAGGAATGTGAAATCTGTCTTGTTCTTGGCTATCATAGATCTTAGATGTTCAATACCGGAACCTTCTGTAATTTCTCCCTTCCCTATAGGGTTAAAATCATTGTCTTGTTCTTGGCTATCATAGATCTTAGATGTTCAATACCGGAACCTTCTGTAATTTCTCCCTTCCCTATAGGGTTAAAATCATTGTTTTGAGGCTTCTGAGAGTTTGTTTTGAGGCTTCTTAGAGTTTGTGCATTGTTTTCTTCCTGAATTCTGGCATCCATGATTTGTTTGTATCAACATTTCCAGCCCTCCACGGTGGCTCATCATAGTATAGATCAGTAATTGTGTAGGACATCAGATCTCATTGGGTTTGAATAAATAGGGATGAGAGATGCACATGTAATGGAAGTCTACTATTGCTAGACTTATTTTTTTATTTTTTATTTATTTGTTAATTAATGTTATTTAAGAAAATAAAATAATTAAATTGAGTAGAAATTCAAATGTAATTGATGTTTATTATTAATTTAATGTTCAATAGTTAATTTTTTTTTTTGAAATAATTTAGTTTTGCATTCTTTATTTATACTAAATTCATTTTAGTTTGTTCTTGTTTTTAGAGTTATATGGAAGTTTTTATTATGTTAGAGTATATTAATTTATTTCAATATTAACACTCAAAATGATTTATTTTTATTGTTTATTTATTGTTTATTTATTTATGATTAATTATATTATGTTTGTTACTATCTTGTTTCATACTTGATTTTATTTTAGTTTTGTTCTTGTTATCTCCCATTCCACTGTATGAGAAGATGATTCATTTGATAGAGTGTGAATTTGTTTACCCTTTATTATCATATGCCTAGATGTGTCATTGTCAATAATCCATGCATTATTGTTATTAAGTGAACCTGTAAGTGCAACCAAGAACCCTTGAATTTTGACTTTGTTGAATAAGTAGTAGAAGAACTTTTTTATACATATTCTTGCATTAGTGAATCCCATTTTTATGATACATGGAGTTATCATTTCCTTCAAGCCAACAAAGTAATCTTTAGTCTTCTTTGACCTTAGCTCTGATACCATGGTGAGAAATTAATGCTAGTAGGATTAGGGTTAGATTTATCTTTCTTGATAATTGCTTGTGAATTATGTTTGCTTCTTTTAGTTATTTGTTATATTATCAAGAAATTACCAAATTATGTGTGCATGAAGATCACAAAAACACAATACACAAGATGTAGGTACTCTGCCAAGGAAAAACCCCTATCTAGGGGAAAAACCAGTCAAAATCTCTCCCTTCAATAGTTTTCCTTGAGGCTCTTCAACCTACACAAAGACCTCCTCCACACCAATCTAACCTCTTCTTCTTCAATCCAACCTTTGACCTAGTAGCAGCAACAGTTCGACCCTACCCTAACAGCGTTGACTTGGCACCTTCCAACATCAGCAACAACTTCGACTTGGCAGCTTCTTGCATTAGCAATAACTTCAACTTTCTCGCATTAGCAACAACTTTGACCTTGATAAGGAGATTTGGA
>APFE031293866.1:2463-17088 GCA_000404065.3 Pinus taeda
GTGGATGCCACTGTTTATCGACAGTTGGTGGGGTCGCTTATGTATCTGGTCAATACACGACCCGATATATGCTATGATGTTAACCGACTTTCACAAGCTATGGTTAAGCCAACCAAGCTCTTCTGGAAGGCAGACAAGCATGTATTGCATTATCTCAGAGGCACATCGGGATATGGATTGTGGTACAGACAGGAGGATGAGGTGAAGCTATGTGGATTCATGGATGCAGATTGGGAAAGGAGCCCAACGGACAAAAAGAGAACATCTGGAGGGATCTTCAGTATCGGGTCAACAACAGTTTCTTGATACAGCAGGAAGCAGAGATCCGTGGCACTCAGTTCAGCAGAGGCCGAGTATATGGCAACAAGTTTGGCTGCATGCGAGGCTATATGGATGAGGAAGATCCTGGTTGGGTTGTTTAGGTCACACTTGGAACCTACTGTGATTTATTGTGATAACCAGAGTTGCATTAAAATATCAGCTAATCCAGTATTTCGTGATAGATCCAAGCACATCAACATCAGGTACCATCATATCAGAGATTGTGTGCAGTGGAGAATCATGTTACTTTCATACATTCCCACAGAAGATCAGGATGCTGATATCTTGACGAAGGCGCTCACTAGGAGAAAATTCGAATACCACAGAGGCAGGATAGGGGTTGCAGATAATCCATATCTTGTTGAGAGGGAGTGTTGAAAATGCAACAAGATGATGGAGCTTAGTGAAAAGAAGTCACCTTACTATTAGTTTCAAATATTCCTGTGGTGTGTGGTCTTAAGTCTGTGTTTTCCTTGTGTTTAATTAATATCCATTTCTGAAAATGGTGTCTTGAATTCATCATTTAATGCTTAGGATAACTATGGATCTAATACATGATATAATTATTTATTTTTGTATCATGTTTCTTCTGAATATTTGGTTAGAAGTTGTGTAGTAGAATTCATAATCATATGCTCTGTTACATTTAACTAAATATTTATGTGTTTCCCCTATTCTTCAATACAATACAACCAACAAATGACTTGAGATATGTGCCTACCTTGCCTCTATTATCTAGAGGTCTCATCCATGCCCTGATGTGCTACTATCCTATACTTCAATGACTCTCACTCCCAACAATTTCATCAAATCTTATATCATTTTCCTTTGAGCTTAATAATGAGTCTAAAATCCATATCCTATCAACCTTTTGGATTGATAGTTGATCCAATGAGAGAGTCCTCTCCAAGGTCACGGGGACTGGACCTTAACCTACAAGTGGTTTGTGGTTACCTCTAGGATTATTTTCTTCAGCCTTAAGGGATTTAAGGATTGATAACAAGGTCAATTAATAATAAAAATTTAAAGTAATAAAAATGATAAAATTCGATTTTTTATATTTTTATTTTGTTATTAACTTGTGAATAGGATTTGTTACAATACCATGGGCTAATACCATGGCTTATCAATACCACATGCCAAAAAACCATAATTTATTTCACAATCAAAATATTTTATAACAATATGACAAGATTCTTAACCATGAATATTCACCCCCACTTTGCCATTAATATTATGAATTTGTAAATAGGCTTTGTTATAATACCATGGGACAATACCATGGTTTATAAATACCACACTCCCAAAAATCATAACTTATTTCACAATCAAAATATTTATAACAATATGACACGATTATTTACCATGGATATTCACCTCACTTTACCATGGATATTCTTAACTTGTAAATAAGATTATTACAATACCAAGGGTCATAGCTTATCAATACCAAATGCCCAAAAACCATAACTTATTTCACAATCAAAATATTTTATAAATATTTTATTTTAATTTTATTTTATAACATTTTTTTCATTAAATCTAAAAGGAAAAAGATTATAATTACTTGTGAGATATATTAACCCTTATCTCATGATCTATAAATTAAAATAAGAATACTTATATATATAAAGATTTGAAATTTATATAATATAAATAATATTAGTAAGAACTAGCATAGATCCATCTAAACTAAGAATTCAAGAAATGAGAGCAAGCAAAGTGACTAACAATAATAGAGGAAAGATAGTACATGATTCTTTTAAGTTTTTCATTATTGTATTTTCTTTGACCTGATTAATCCAAAATATAGGTTTAATGTTATACAACCAATTGAGTTTTTCTAATTTAGATACTTTCTTAAATACAATACAATGGGATCAAATTTAAGAGGGGGGGATGCGAGGGGGGGAGGGGGAGGGGGAGGGCCGAAGGGGAGTTAGAGAGACAGAGTTGGAGGATGGGAGTGAGAGAGAGAGAGAGAGAGAGAGAGATGATAGATGGAGGGAGAGAAGAGGAGGGAGGTGAGAGAGAAAGGGAAAGAGGAAAGAAGAGAGAGAGGAGGTGTGAGAGAGGAGAGAGGGAGGTGTGAGAGAGAGGGAGAGAGAGGAAGGAAGAGAGAGATGAGGGAAGAGAGAGAAGGAGAGAGGGTTAGATAGATATGGAGATGGAGGGGGAGAGAGTGGGAGGAAAGAAAAAATGCATAGAGAGATAGAGGTGGAGAGAGAGAGGGAGTGACAAGGGAGAGATGGAGAGAGAGTGAGGGAGAGAGGAGAGGAGGGAAGAGAGAGAGGAGAAGAGGGAAGAGAGAGATGAGGAGAGGAGAGAGATAGGGAGAGAAGGGGAAGAGAGAGAGGGGACACATGGATGGAGGGGGGAGAGAGAAGGAGAGAGGCAAGGAGACAGTGACCGAGTTGGAGGGAAGAGAGAGGGAGAGAGTGATGGGGGGGAGACAGAGGGAGGTGGGAGAGAAAAGGGGAGAGAGAGGACTCAAGAGAGAGAAGGAGAGAGAGAGAGGGAGAGAGAGGGAGTTGGAGGGTGAGAGAGAGGGATTAAATAAGACAATCATAGAGGGAGAAAGGTGGAGAGAGGGAGGGAGTGAAAAGGGAGAGATGGAGAGAGAGTGAAGAAGAGAGGAGAATGGGAGGGAAGAGAGAGAGGGAGAAGAAGGAGGGAGATAGAGATAGATAGATATGGATAGAGGGTGTGTATTTTTGGGGGTGAGATAGAGAGAGGGAATAAGAAAGAGACACATATCCAAATATAGATATTATATAGTATTATATAACGAACCTAGATCCATTTTAACCCTGGATGTATTAAGTGTCGAGAGGGATCAAATATCTCGAGGTGCAAAACTTTCCTCAAGTTTTTCACTCAAAAAATAGGTTTGCACCTCAAGAGATTTGATCCCTCTCGGAACTTGATAGATCCGAGGTTAAGATGGATCTAGGCTGGTTTAATTACATTACATAACTATTTATTCACATGTTTATGAAGGAATCATCCACTCCGGCTAACCACTGTTAGAGTTACATTGCTAAATATAAATCTATTTAATATTTATTAAAGGGTTGTTTGATGTTCTATCATGTAATTAGTAGTTTTAATCCAAATGGGTTGCAAGAAATGGTTGTTTGATGGTCAATTTGAACTCTCCAATGGGTTTTTCTTTAAATGAATGCTCCAAGGCTCTGTTCAGGAGAGTTTGGACATTTCCTTTCTACACTTTCTTTGTCACTTTTGTAGGTTTGTGTTCTCACTAGTAAGGTTTTTTCTTTGTGGTCCTCCTCATTTGGAGTGCGGGGTTTGCACTATTCTAGGTCCAAAGGGGGCCCTCCCTTCTCCAAGTTTTTTGGGCACACTTTTCTCACTTTTCATTGATTCTATTAGCTGGGTTCCAGACAAATATTGGGATTTGTCGTTTTGCATCTTCGTTTATGGAGATGGATGTCTTAGTACCCCTCCCCCCCGATGGGACTCAAGTTAACCAAGGTAAGGAATATGGTGAGGGGGTGGATGTTAGCCTCGAATACTTTTCAAACCCCCCTTATAGCCTCGAGTTTCTTTACATAGTATTCCCAAGGCTCTCTTCCCTCAAGTGGAAAAACTCATGTTAACTCTTGGTTGTGATGTTGGCATGAATAGAGTATCGAGTCTATCCTCCTGAGCACTTATGGGGAATTATTTCTACATTTCCATCAATAAATCACATATTCAAACTTGGGTATCCTTGCACTGGAGGCCCCTTCTTGGCTACATTCCAACTGCTAGTCTGCTAATGAATCACTGACTGCAATTCCACTTCCTTGATGAGGGGAGGCTACATATTGTTTTGCAGATGGCTTGGGTTATCGGTCGAGGATTTTTATGGCTATATTGGTGGCATGTGTAGTTAAAACCTTTATTAGAAAGGGCCAAAAATTAGTATATGTTGCTAAAGTTGGTGGGTTTTCCACTTGAACTACAAACTAGATAGATTATCATTATGGTAGCAAATTGCATTGGAAAATTCATTTTCTTCAATAATATGTCACTGGTGGGCTATGACAAGCACATCCTTTGGGTTTTGGTGGAGATTGATATATATAAGAGTTTGTTGGCTGAAATGGAAATTATTTTTGGGGAGGTATCTTATATCAAAGGCTAGATTTTTGGAAGCTACCCTTCAAATTCCTTAATTACCACCATATGAGCCATTTGAAAGAGAGTTGTGATTCATATACTAATCTTGGGTCATCTTTACCTTGTCCAGATGACAAGGTGGCTCATAAGTCAAAGAGATTTCCTTTGTGGCTGGCGGAGAACTTCTGTTTGGGTGTTATGGTGTGGAGAAGTGGGAAATCTGAGTTGGACACTACATGGTTCACCAGATCCTTTGGCAGACAATTTCTGGGACTTTGGGGTTACTTCCACTGTATCACTTGATTCTGAGTTGTCGCCTTCAACCCTCAGGTCCCATGGAGAACCATATTTTGTCAACCAAATTTCCATACAATTGATCAATGTTGTAGAGGTTGGAGTATCATATTCTAGTGATTTTGGGGTCATAGTACTCCCTGAGGACTCTTGGTTGCAATGCCTTCTTGGGATATCTACACCAAATTCAGACGCTTTTACTAGTAAGCTCATATAATTTCTTTCTATTGATGATGTTTTTATCTTAGACAATCTAACCATTTCCCACTCCAAGGAAACCCCTAAAAATACTGAGTCCACTAAATCTTTTGATGCCTTCCACGAAAGCTTCCCCCCCTAACCATAACACCTACTTATCCCATTGTCTTCTGGTCCTTACCTTCCCGCATTAACCTTGTCCTCTACTCTATTGGTGTCCCTTGTTCTTCACTCTTTATGTTCACCCCCCTAAACAAGTTGGATCCCCCCTCAGATAAGTGTCCCCCTTTGAAAGTGCACCCTTTGTCTTTGCCTCACCTTATGACGGGGTCAGTCCCTTAGAGGGGCATATCTAGCTGTGTATGACTAAGATACTTTGGATCCATCCTATCACGAATCTCTTAATATTTTCACTATCCCTTCCTATCCATCTCCCCAACCTTGTATTTGAAAACTCTAAGAATCCTTTCCCTCCTTCCAAAATGAACTCATAATAAAAAATAAGATATTAAGTAAAAAAGAGCTTTCATGTGAGGGTTCCTTCAAGGGTGGTCTCTTCAAGGAAATCTCTAACTTTTCTAATTCTCCATGGACACTTCGAGTAGATCTTCCCTCTCTCTTAGAGGCTCCATGATCATTATGTGCTTTAGTATTAGAGGGGTCAGAGGGCCTCCCAAAAAATGTGCTCTCCATAGATTGGTGGATGGCCATAATTCATTTGTGATATTCTTCCATGAAACTATGGTTTCTGGCAATAAAGCAAGGGAGGAATGGATTAAAGTTTGCCCCAACTCGTGTATTTTCATTGCTAATGTGGATGGTCGCTCTGGAGGCCTCGTGGTCCTCTGGAACTCATATGTTGCTTATTTAAGGCCATTCTCATCTATGGATGACATTATTCTGGTGGGTAACCTCAGTGGCTTGGATCAACCAGTTATTCTAGTGAAATTTTATGGCCCTTATGTTGAACGAGAGTAGTTTTGGAACAAACTTCCACAGAACACCCTTCTTCAAGAACAAACCCTTATCCTGGTTGTGGATTTGAACTTCACGATGTCTGCTTGCGAAGGCTAGGGATCTAATGCTAGATTGGATTCCATTGCTCCTGCCATTTTGTAGATTCTCCTTGAATCAAATCTAATTGACATCTTCCCTATCCCATTGGCTACTACTTGGAGGAATGAAAGGATAGTGGTGGATGATATTGATAAATAGTTGGATTGTTTCTTAATGGAAGATTCATTAGCTACTTCATTGGGCCAATATTGTTCATGGGTTTTCCCGAGGTCATTTCTGATCACTCGCCCATCTTACTCCAAATGGAAAAAAATGTTTCCCCTCCAAAATATTCTTTAAAATTTAATCACTCCTGGCTCCTTGAACGAAATTTCACTACGTTGGTTCACTCTTGTTGGAAACAATGTTCAAATATTTCTTTCCCTTCAGCCACGGAATCGTTGGTCTATAAGATGAAGTTTCTCAAAACCCAGGTCAAAAGATGGGCACATATCCATTCCCTTGGTAAATAAAGAGAACTCATTCAAATAAAGTCACTTATTTATTCCTATTAGTCATCTTTTATTGTTGATGGTTTTCTAGAGGTCATACAAGTCACTTATGTACGTTGGCAGAGAGGAAGGCCTTTCTACTCAAAATGGAAGAGGAACAATGGGAATTAAAGAACGAGGCTATTTGGGATCAATATGGTGTTGGGAATACTAAACGTTTTCACTATTTTAAATCCCACCAAAGGAGGAAAAATCATATTTGGGAGATCAATTATGAGGCAGGGAACACCCATAGCATAAAATAGGGTCTAGAAAAGGTAGCGCAAGTTCACTTCTCTGAGATTTTTAGATATCCTGGAGATAACCCGATTCAAGCATAATTTTAGGTCCTCAAGTATCTCCCTTAGGTTCTTTTCTAAGCATGAATCTAAGAGGTTGGGTAGTCTTGTCTCGTTGGAGGAATTAAAGTATGTTCTTAAATCCCTTGGCAAGGATAAGAGTCTTGGCCTCGATGGCTAGAATGTTAAATTTTTTCTAGCCTTTTTTAATTTGTTGGGGATGGATATGTTACAAGTTGTAGAGGAGGCTAGGACCACAGGTAAGGTCACAGGGGCTATTAATTCTACCTTCATTGCAATTATTCCAAAGTGTTCAAAATTGCACACCTTGAATGACTACATACCTATATCTTTATGGAATTACATATATAAGATAAATTTGAAGGTGATTTCTATTCATTTAAAAAAATATCTCTCATTTTCTATATCCCATAAATAGTTCAATTTTATCTTATTTAGAATTATTCATGATGTCATTGGGCTAGCTTAAGAGCCTTTACATTCTATCAAGACCAAAAATCATTGTGCGTTGATTCTTAAAATGTACTTGGTGAAGGCGTATGAGAGGGTGGACTGGAGTTTCCTTAGACTCCTTCTTCTACACATTGATCTTTTTATAAGGTTACCAAATGGACTATTGGTTGTATCACTTCAACAATTTTCTTTGTGCTCATTAGTGGTACACCTACTGATTTTGTTTCTTGCTCTATGGGGTTAAGACAAGGGTGCCCCGTCTCCCATCTTTCATTACTTCTCATTATTGAAGTCCTTAGCTACATGATCAACTCAACCAAGCGAGAAGGGCTTATTGAAGGTGTTAAAGTCTTAATGTGAGTGTTTCTTTCACATATACTTTCCTTGGATGATGTGCTAATCTTTGGGGAGGGCATTGTTTTTGAATGGAGCTTTTATCATCATATACTTTTTATTTTTTGTTTTGATACTAGCATGTTGATCAATCATCAAAAGTATTATTTTCACTTTAATAACATATTAGACATGACCAAGACTTATATTTCCTCCATCCTTCCTTTCAAGATGGTATCCATTGAACATGGATTCTACTACCTGGGTTGTCATCTCAAGCCCAATTTTTATTCGGTGGGGGATTGGTCTTGTTTGATTAATATAGTTAAAAAGAGAATCTGAAATTTGTTTCATAGTTGTCTCTACATAGGTGGCAGAATGATCATGGTTAAAGCAGTCCTTGAGATCATTCATGTATATTGGTTTTCACCATCTAAGATTCCAAAATCCACCACTAGGAAGATTTGACAGAGTATGTTTAATTTCCTTTAGATTGGCAAGAAGCAACAAGCCGAAATGAATTTAGCTAAATGGGATCTACTTCCCCAACCCAAAAATTATGGGCGATGGGGTTTCAAAAATTTATAATGGTTTGGAATTACTTTGGACATGAAGAGATTTTGGAGGGCCATTATAGGCTCAGGCATTTGGTGTCACATCATTGTGGATTAGCATCTTCATGACATGACATTCTCAAAGTGGTTGGGGTCTATCAATTAAAGCAAATATAGATCTGGTTTGAATATCTAGAGAGGCTTGGTGGAGGCCCTTCCATGGATTCAAACTGGGCTTGCTTAGAGAGTTGGAAATGGGCATTTGGTCACTCTCGGTCAAGAATTCTTTACAAGTGGTATTTCTCAGGATTGTTTTTCTCCAACACTTATTGCTTGTCTCAATGCATAGGGCATCTCTTGGCTTTGTCAAGTCTCATTTTCCACCTAGAAAGTGCCTTCCCTTGGTGGCTAGAAAGGTTGTTTAGCCCCAGGGTTGTAGGGGCCTTTAGCCTCAAAATAAGATTCATTCATCAATCACCTAGAGTCAAATGGTGTTTTCTTGAAGGGAAAACATGATTCCTTAGTATGGATATGGAACACCCTCACTGGCCAGGTCATTGCCAAACCAACCTACCATATAATCTTTGCCTCTCTCTTGCTTCCTAGCGTTAGTTGGTGGACTAACAAAATCTAGCAATGGTTGATTCTACCAAAACTAAGATGCTTCATTTGGTTCTCCTAGGAAAATCGTATCTTAGCATGGGGTAATTTGATTTGAAGGGGCTTCAATGGAACTAAAATGTTTTGTTTGTGCCATCAAGGTGTTGAATTGGTGGAAAGTCTATTTTTCTGGTGTATATATTTGAGATCGCTATGGGAGGCTTTACTGGCTTCACTCATAGTCCGAGATTTTGGTCCCCTCTCCTCTATAGAGGTTTGTTTATAGTGGTGGGATAATAATATTGGATTCTTTAAATGTTTACCTATATTTGCTTCTTCGGGTATCTAGAAGGTCTATAACCTTCTCACGTTTGAGGGGTGATCCATCAGTCTCCCCTGCATTCTATCACAAATTCTAGAATTATTTAAGAGTTACTCGAGACCTCTATATCATAGGAGGACCCATCCCTTCCATTATATGTTGATCCCACTCTCTAATAATGTGGGTTTCTTTGATGGAGCCTCATAGGACGGTACCTGTGGAGGGGGGGCACTTATTCTACTACGAAAGATCTTGTCTTATCACATCTGGACCAATTTTGGATCAAGTACCAACACAAAAGTTGAAATCCATTCCTAATGGGAACTAATGCATGTTGCATTCTCCTTAAATATCGAATATTTACAGGCCTTCGATGATTCAAAGTGTGTTATTGATTGACTTGCTAGGAGAAATAGAATTCAGGTTCTTGGTCTACAATACTGGATGGAACACATTACCAAACTAAAACTCCAATTCCAGGTCCTTGTTTTCTAACATATTTTTAGGGATTGGAACCATCAAGTTGATCAATTATCCAATAAGGTTCTCATTGTGGCTATGGGGCACATCTTTTTAGAGGAGATAGGGAGAACAGGTGCTTAGTCAAGGAAAAATCAATCTTTTAGATGACCAACTAGTAGGACGAGAATAACTTTGGAACATTTGCCTCTACTCCCTTTTTGTTGCACGTTGTAGGGCTTGTTTGAGAATTTCATCAACTAAGTGCACTACAATCTTTTGATTATAGCTTTTTGTATCTACATATATAGAAGATGCTCTGATATCTTTTGTCTCTTATTGTATGGATATCTGTATACACGATGTTTTGGCTAGAATTTTATGATGTTTTTTCTATATTGGCACTTAATGCTCACGTGTTATGCTTTTAGATGTGTTTTTTTATGAATTACATCTCATGATACTATACTCCTATTTTTCTGTTAATAAAAAAGGATGATTTTTTTTTTTCTATGGAAAAAAAAAACTATTTATTCACATGTTTCCATATATTTATGTGATAGTAAAATTATTAATTATTAATGGGCCTCCAAATTAGACATAAATTAAGGCCCATCTAACCTTTCTTAGGCACATGAAGGCTATATTAAATCTTTCTTTCTGCACTTAATAATGTTTTTTTAGCTTTAATATGTTCTTAGTAAGGTTTAGATATAATTGCATATTATGTGTCTAATATTATTTATTTTTGCAGAATATTGAGAGAATATTGAGTAAATTATGAATGAGATAATATAGGGACTTGCTCCCTACTAAAGCATGGGCCAATATTGGATAATATATTAACTGAATATCATGAAATTATTGACAAATTCTAGAGATCCACTGATTGAGAAAATCTAGGAAGGTGTTCCGTGTCATTTAATGCAAATTCCTAGTGTTGGGAACTAAATCCACTTTTTGAGGGACTTTGGAGGGGAAAGCTGCCTCCTTTCAAGGATAATGCTTCATTATCACTTTGTATAAGTACCAATTCAAAATTTCATCTAGGGTCTTGTATTTATTCATATTCTTGTGGAGAAAACTTGTTATTTAGCAGCTCCACTTTCATTTCTAATAGGGATGTACTTGGATTGATTCAAATAATGAATTTTGGTGCCATTTTTAGCTTCTAAATCTTGAATTCCTTCATAGAAATCTCAATTTCCTTGGGCTTGGCCATTCCAAGAGCCTCAGATCCCTCTTGTACAATTTCTTTATTTCCTTTGAATGTTTTTTTCACTTGCATCTCTTATTTCTACATACACTATTCATGCTTCTTTTGTTATAGGTGATGAGTTTTGGTACTGCAACAAGAATGCTGCAACTCCCAAGGATACCGACTTTAATTATCAACTCGGAGTTCGTACAAACTTACGAGGTATCGACACTATATGTGCAGCATACAATATGTCATTCCTTTGCTATCATGAGGTAGTGGAGTGCATGTACTAAATTCAAATCCTAAACTAATTGCAGAAAATGAAATGTTCAAAATGGTACCTTAAACTATTGCAAGAAAGAAAGTACGAGGAAAGAAATCTATTCTAATTGCATAAAGACCATGAACTAAATGTAAAATAAGCCTAGTTTAAACCTATTAATCACGTGTGATAATTTAAGCTAACTGAGCATGAAATGTGATCTAGAGAGTACTAACTGCTGTGTGCATGTGTAAATATAAAAGAACTCATTTTTTAAATCTTTTTGCTTTATGAATGCAAATGCTAATCTTTCCTTGGTCTTTAGCAGGGGAGACAGGTGTGGAGTAAGCAGGTTAAAATGGTATTGATGGCATGGAGGTCAAATAGAGGCCTAATACCAGATTCAATGATGAATTTTCTCAATTTGGGCTCAAAACAGGTTTTCCTATAGGATGCAAATTTCCTATAGGATGCTACAGTGATTTCCTACAGGATCCCCTTATTTACTACAGGATGATACATATTTACTATACAAACTTATAATTCATCGAATGACCAAACATATCAAATCCAAATTGGATGGGACAAATTTTGTTATTAATTAGGATGTCTTAGGTCCCCATTCCAAGTGGAATCACTCAAAAATACCTGTTAGCCCATGCCAAAAAAATAGAAAAACATTACTAGTCGAAAATCTAGAAATTCGAGAACTAGTGAGCTAGTAAATCTAAAAAATTCCTAACCTAATCAAGTGAAAATGAAATGGGGTAAGTTTTGTTATGAAATAGAATTTTTTTTTGATCTAATTCAAGTGGAACCAACTCGATTGAAGCTCGTTAGCATTCTCTAAAAAATAACAGAATTTTACTGTTCTTTGCCACAAAGGAGTTCCAGAAATCTAGATTTGGGAATAAGAAAGCTAATCCAAGTAGCTCAATGATTACTATGACCTTCCAAATATTTTCCAAGGATAAAATAATTCTTGTGATCCTGCAAAAGAACTTACATCAACCATTTAACTCGATCCTACAACAAGAAATCATTAATACTAAATGCAGACATAGAAAGAAATAAAAGCAAGAGATGCATGTGAATAAGCAGTGAAAATAAGGAAAGAAAATGATACAAAAGGGATCTGAGGCTCATGGGATGGACAAGCCCAAGGAAACTCAGAGACCTATGGAGGAGAACAAGATTTAGAAATTGAACATGACACCAATCTTCATTATTTGCATCAATAGAATTACATCCTTGCAAGAAAATACAATGGAGTTGCAAAAATACAAGCTCTCTCCACAATAACACTAATAAAAATCTATCCTTAGAGGAAAATTCGACTTGGTACTTATACAAAATGATTAGGAACCATTCCCCATGAAAGGAGGAAACTTTCCCCACCAAAATCCCTTGATTTTTGGATCTGGTCCCCAATACTAGGAATCTGCATTAAATGGCAGGGAACACATTCCTAGATTTTCTCAATCTTTGGAGTTCCACAATATGTGCCATAATTCCATAATATCTTATCGATTTATTATTTATTATTGATCCTCCTGTAGAAGGGAACAAGTCCCTAAATTATCTCCTCCTCCAAATCTCCATAATCTTCCCAATATTCCCATAATATTCCACAAAAATAAATAATATTAGGCACAAATATCCAATTATTCATAAACCTTCCTAATGAATATATTAAAGCTAAAAATAAATTATCTAATGTAGAAAGATAGGTTTAATGTGCTGAAGTATGGTCATAGGCCTTAGATTAATGTTTAATTTAAAGGTATGAGCCTTAATTTATGTCTAATTTAGAGGCCCATCATACCCCCTGTTGAAAGTGTTGATAATCTTCTGAGCAACTTAGTGACCTCATTATGCCTCATCCATGGCCTTGGTGGCCTCTCTCTTGTGCATTAGTAATCTTGGTTGTAAGTTCTACAAGAAAAAGCCCACAAACATATTTGTGAAAAGAAAAATCACTGTTTCTTGAGACCATTATCTTGCTTTCTTGCCTTTATTCAAGATGAATTCTTGAATATTTTTTAGTCTAGCAAGGTCTTCCATATCCTTATCAACCTTCTGCTACCTTGTTCCACCATTTGGACACCTCTAAAACCTCCAAACCACATTTAGATGAGAACTAGGACATCCTGTAGTAATTCCTTGTCAAAACTACAAGAAACCTACAGGAAACCCTGTTAAAATTACAAGAAACCCTTTTTGATCATAAATGATATTCCAAGCCTAGGACAAGCCCTCAACTTGACTCCCATGCCTTTTTCCCATTTTTAGGCCTTGGACAAAAGCTAGAAAGAGATTGGATACCTCTTGGAAAACATATTTTCATCACTGCAGTTTGAGTTTTGTTTTGATGGTGAATGCCTCATTTCCTTTTGTTGCCTTCTTCTTCTCTCTTGTGGCCTAGATGACTGCCTAATGGCCTTGGAGTTCTATGTTTTGATTAGGTATCTCTTAAGATCTGTCGTCTTGGGGTTTAGCATAATTTGTTCATTTCTTCCTTCTTGTAGCAACATTCTGCCTTTCTTTAGTAGCCATTCCTCCTCTTTCAGGGTCTTCTAACTGTATGGGAGTGATGCGAAATGATGAATATGGATTGGTTAATGATGTTAGGGCTCAAAGGGAGTAGTTTAGGTTTCTGAAAATGGAGAGGATGCTCTATTTGTTTTTTTTTTCATGAATAAAATGGGATGGATGAATGATGAATATATAGTGAATATAAATTGGATGGAGGGCTTGGAGTGCTGTGGTGAATTTGGCCTTTTGAAAAAAATTCTTCTTTTACCTGTTGTACTCATTCCTTGAAATCATCACTCTTCATAATTTGAATTTTCAATATAGCATGAGTGAAGGAGTGAGCTGCAATTAACTAGTTGAAGGCAGCTGAGACTGCTGACCCATCCTTAGCTTATAAAACCTCATCTCTCATGCATTGACAACAAATTTATAACTATAATATGCTCAAGAGAAGGGTCAAGAATATTGCATACCTATACCTACCTGATGGACTTCTTGTAGATGTTGTTTTTTGGAGAGTGAAACCCTTGCTTGTAATTGCTGTATGTGTTTTTCTCCTTTTTACTTTGATGTTGTTCCTTGATGTGCAGGTACTAGATGGTGATACTGATGAATCCTCACTGTGCTAGTGGGTTCCTCTTGTTAAATCCCCCTGTCATGTTTCTCTGATGGATGTGGAGGGTTGTATATGTCTCCTTATCAAATTTAATGGATGAGGAATTTTAGATGAAAATTCTTTGTATACAATTCCCCTAGACTGCAATCTTTTTCAACACAATAAATCACTTGGAAAAATGTGGGAAAGTTCAGCTCCTATCTACTTATCACTTTCTGATGAAGCCAATCTCTGTTTCTCCCTTTTAAAATGTAGTATACCTAGGTGGATAATATGGGGTACAAAGGGAGGTGCCCAAGGGAATAATGCAATAATGGGATGGGCCATAGTCATAAATAAGGTGGTTAACCCGTATCATGTAAGGGACCACAAGTAGTTAGCAATAATGTAATAAGACCATGGTATTAGACAGATGGTATTGAGGGAACCATGGTAATGACCCATGGTATTGTATGTATGAGGCCTATATAGAGGCTAGAGACTCC
>APFE031293867.1:0-32844 GCA_000404065.3 Pinus taeda
TGAATTCCTTCAAAATAAATTTTCAAACCAAGCTTAAGCAAACATTTAAAAAAATATACACACCTTTTTTCACTTTGTAGGAGCTCGATATTGCCTCTAATTTATCTTTGTAATTTCGGATCATCCAGTTCTAAAATTACGACCTGCAGTAGCCCTCTGTGTCCTCTTTCCAATGCCACCAGTCTGACCCCAATTGGATTCTCCAATGAAGAGCTATGCCAAATCTCCCATAGTGACCTGATTATAGACTAATTCAGTAGAGCGAACTTGTATGACGTGCCAAGTGTCCCTTTTTTGACCTTTGGCCCTGAAAATATATATAAAAGAAACTACAGTCCGTCCTCTTTCTGTACCTTTTTATGAAATGTCAATCTGATGCTTATAGAGAAAGTTATGACGATTTTCTCTAGGTCACCTGTTTTGAATGTAATTCAGGATTCTACAAAAGGACCAACTTCCTCAGTTCATATCTCCAACAAAATAGCGCTAAAATCTCTGAAATTCGGACCTGATATTTAGTGTGATGTCTTCTAAAATGGTTTTTTTTTTAGCTTCTGAAACGTCGCAGAAAACAAGTTATAGTGAAAATGCCACGATGACCTGTTTGGAGCAGCGAAACCCTAGAATCCAAAGCTTTGATACCAAATGTTATGAAACCAACTCAAGAAAGATAGAAAAGATAGATCAACGCCTTAGAATTCAGCCTCTTCGAGGGGGAAACCTCCTTTACATTACATAAATGAACAATTCTTGGATGATTCAAATGACAAAACCTCCTTTCTATATATAGGAGTCTAAGGAGTCACCATATAAACCAACCGACCTAACAATAATAATATAAAGCCACAAAAATAACAATAGAGGGATTCTATGGGGCACAGTAATAACAATATGTGGCAATAGGGGCACAACAATATTAATAAGGGGTATAACTACAATAGTAATGGGGTAATCACTAGTATTATAGGGACCCAACAATGGATCTGCTCATGAAAGGTTGTTCGAGATTCACTGAAAGAAATTTCATATAAACAATGCACTTTGCAGCTCAAAGTGTCCGCAACCTGGTTTTCTCTACCCTTTAAATGTTTTATTTCAAAATAAAATCCACTTAGGAAGTTTTCCCATCGAGTCTGTCTTACATTTAAGGTAGGTTTCGTGAAATAGTTTGTTAGACTATGATGGTCAGTCATTAGCAGGGATTTCCTTACCCATTAGATAATGTCACCACATTTTTAAGGCGTGAATCACTGTCACTAGTTCCAAATCATATGTCGAATAATTTTGTTCCTATTCTTTAAGCTTTCTTGATTCATAAGCCACCAACCTGCCTTCTTCCATTAGTACGCCACTAGCACCCTCCTTGCTAGCATCTATACAAACTACGTATTCTTTATTGGGATCGGCAATGCTCAAAATGGGTGCAATGGTCAGTAAATGTTTGAGTTGATCAAAGCTTTTCTAACAGTAGGGGGCCCATCTAAAAGTTTTCCCTTTTTTCTGAAGAGAGGTAATAGGATACGCCACTCTAGACACACCTTCCACAAAACGTCTATAATATCTGGCTAGACCCATAAAGGATCTTATGTCAGCTACATCCTTTAGTACTGGCCATTCCATGATGGTTCTTATTTTCTTAGGGTCTACCACAATTCCATCCTTGGTGATGACGTGTCCCAAGTACTGTATTTGCTCCTTAAAGAAGTCACACTTGTTGTATTTTTCATATAGTTGGTGTTCTCTTAGGGTTTGAAGAACAACACAAAGGTGTTCCTTATGTTCTTATATGCTCCTAGAGTATATCAATATGTCATCTATAAAGATTAATACAAACTTGTCTAAGTATTGATGAAAAATATTGTTCATGAGACACATGAATGTCGCTAGGGCATTAGTCAATCCAAAAGGAAGAATTACGAACTCGTAATGTCCATAACGAGTCCTGAAAGTTGTTTTTTCTATATCCTCCTCTTTTATTCAGATCTGATGATACCTAGAGCGGAGGTCTATTTTTGAGAAAATAGTTGCTCCCGTGACTTGGTCAAACAACTCATCAATACGAGGCAAAGGGTACTTATTCTTAATGGTCAACTTGTTTAACTGACGGTAATCCATGCACATATGCAGGGTTCCATCCTTTTTCTTCACAAAGAGAATTGGGGCTCCCCACGGGGATACACTCGGTTGGATATATTTTTTATTTAGCAACTCTTGTAACTACATTTTTAATTCAGTCAACTCTGGAATGCTCATGTGGTACGAGGCTCGGGAGACTGGAGCAGCTCCCGGGATCAACTTAATGGTAAAGTTAATGTCTCTTTTTGAGGGTAGACCCGGGATTTCCTCAGGAAATATATCTAGGAAAATTTGTACCACTGTTATGTTTTCAAAGGAGTCAGACTTATCCTTGGAATCAACGATTCCTACTTGTATTGCATAAATATGGCACTCCTTTCATATGCCTTTTGCTAACTGGGAAGCTGTTATAGGTCTTCTCTGCAGAGGTTTTTGAATACCTTGCATTTTTTGTCTTTCGCCTTTCTCATCCTGATAATTGATGGTTTTAGCTTTACAGTTAATAAGTGACCAACGCTTTTCCAACCAATCCATGCCTATAAGAATATCATAGGACCCTAATGGTAATATGTTCAAATATGCTATAATAGACTAATTAGCTATCATTAAAGGGAAATTATCTATTTTAGCCAAAACTCTTCTTTTGGACCCTGTGGCTAGTTGTACTAACCAGGGATGTTTGTTAATAAGCGACCAACGCTTTTCCAACCAGTCCATGCCTATAAGAATATCATAGGACCCTAATGGTAATATGTTCAAATCTGCTATAATAGACTAATTAGCTATCATTAAAGGGAAATTATCTATTTTAGCCAAAACTATTCTTTTGGACCCTGTGGCTAGTTGTACTAACCAAGGATGTTTAAATTTAATTGTCCATAATTTATATTTTTCTGCAATCTTGGGGCTGATATAACTTAAAGTAGCCCCATGATCAATTAAAATGGAAACAAGGTAGTCAAAAATTTTACCTTCAAATTCAACCATGGTTGGCTGAAATTCTGCTTGATGGTCTTCAAGGGCAGCATTAATCTTAGGAATGCTTCTTGCTACCTCCCCCACTATAGATGCTTCTTGAATCTGTGAAATTTGATCTGCTCCCCTACGTTGTGGGTAATTTTTGACATAATCGGGGCCTCTATATCCCCAACATTGTACCGATGGTCTATTGGTTGTCTCTGCTTCATTTCTGCCAGCTTGTTCATTCATTCTCATTTCACTAGGTACTTTAAATCGAGGCTGAATTTTATTTTCATTTCTGTTGTCCTGTCCTTTAAATATTCCTTTGTTGCTGGAGCCTTATTTCCCTTGTAATTGGAAACAAATTTACTCCCCTTTTTATCATTCCACCTTTTGCTTGGGTCCCCCTTTGGTTTGTTCTGTTGGTAACAAATGTTATCTTTACGAATGACCTCATCCATGGTTTTCAGATTATCAAACTCCAACCGTTTTTTCATGAACAGTGGAAGACCACTGATAAACCGTTGCACCTTTACTTTTTCCTTGCATATGTAAGGAACATACCGAAGTAATGATGTGAATTTGGTTATAAATTTTTCCATGGTCATTTGGCCTAATCGGAGATCGTGGAACTCCTTTTCCTTCTCATCGTAAAACCTCTCTGTTAGATATTTTTCCTTAAAATATCTCTAAAACTTTTCCCATATGATACTTTTTTCGCTAACTCCGCGTACTGTCTTTACTTCCTCCCACCACAATGTAGCCTTCCCCTGTAACTGGAAGATGGCCAAGCGAGCCTTCAGATTATGGTCGTATTCATACAGCTGGAAGTATTTATTTTTGTTGATGAGCCATGCTTCTGCGGCTTCTTCTTGTTCCCCATCGAAGAAAGGAGGCTTAATTTTCCGGAACTCCCCTTGCAGTTCCACTTTCTGTCTTTTCGATATATTGTGATTGGACACATTATCTGATTCTTCTTCATGATTTCCTTCCCTCCCCCTCTGTTTCCACATTTTTAGTCTGAAATTCTTGTTCCCCTGTCATATTCTCACGTTCTGGGCTAGGAACTAATGGTCGATGGTTTTGTCTATCTAATAGGCTCTTCATGATTTTCTCTTGTTCCTGCATCAATCTTTCACTGTCTTCTCGCAATCGAGCCATTTCATCATTTAATTCTTGTACTGTTACTATAATAGCTGGATTGGTATTTATGGGTTTGTCGCCCAACTGCACCCACACTTCAGGGTTGCCCTCTTGAAATGTTGTGGGTCTGGTTCCTATTACGAACCTATGAGATAGACTTCCAGTTCTCCTCATACTTTCAACTTCCTTCTTCCTACGCGCATATTACAGAGTATTGTTATTACTTAATTCCAGACGTCTCAGTTTAGCAACCTGAGTTGCTCTGATACCATATGTCACACATCTTCTAAATGTTAAAGACCATAAAAAACAAATTCTCTCCCGAACTTTACTATAGCATGGTTAACCAATTTAATACGTTTAACTATATATATATGGTTCTTGACTCGTTAATGATTCATACAGAGATTTACATACAAGTTCGAATATATATATTTCATAATATTAATTTCTTTTTAACCCAAGAGGGTCACTGTATAGATCCTTACTTTGGATAATACATTGCCTGTTGAATTAAATAAGTGACACTTGTCTTACCACAAGAGATTCATGCATTGATGTTTTTGCTACCTACAGGGTTGTCACGTCGAGATGCTATTGCGCATCCTTATCACCTTAATGACTGTGGTTGCATTGAACTGGGCGACTGTGCTCACTCACAATTTGTTTTTATGGCAGTACTGCAATATTCCCTTATCAGGATTTTCTCCTATATCAACGATTGCTATGCGGATTCGAAATCAAACGATGGAGATGAGTCCTCCAAACCATTTGATTTTGGGTAGAGGGTTTATGTTACTCATTTCTCCGTTGATAGCCAGATTAATTGTGTTGGTTGAGGGAGCTCGTCTCCTCCTCTATTCCTCCATTCGATTGAAATCTTTGGTGCCTTGTTGCGAAGCTGAACGCTGGTACAGGTTTTCACCCAACTCTTACAAGTATTTGGTTATGATTTTGAACTTAATCTGTTACCTTGTTTACAGGGGCTATACTCTAATGTTTTACTGTTTTGTTTAACAGGTTTTTCCTCCTAAGTTTGCCATCAATACAACAACAGGCTTCTTCAAGTTGGCCTAACCAGGTAAGGACCTATCATTTGCTCATATTCCTCTGATATAAGCATCGTTATTTTGGTTGTATGGCTCTGGGAATGCTTAATCCGGGTCGCGATTAATATGACAGATTTAGAGGCATAGGGGGTGGTGGTCGGCTGAGGCTATCTCCTAGTTCTATCTTGCGGCGGTCTCTGGGTAATACTACCTTAAGAGTCATGCTCATTTTATAGGAGTTTCGTTATGTCTTTGCTTTTAAATTTTTGAAGTAGTCGAAATACATGCCTATAGATCCAGTATTCTTTCCTAGCCCTCTCAGCTTCTGTCTTTAATTTATTTTGCTGGCCTCCTTGGCCCTTGGTCTAGATTTATATGGACTTTAATGGGCTCTGGCCGTCGGATAACAATCTTTGTTAAGAGGGTTTTTTCTCGGAAGGGTTTTAAGGAGGGTTCAAGCCCTACAAACCCTAGACTCTGTCTGACAATTGTTATAAAATATTCAGTATTAATGCAGCTAGTTCTTACATCTATTTTTAAGGCTAGGAGGAAACATGACCTCCTCTACACTTTTCTTGTATGTATATTTATGTTTGGATTCCATCGTGCATAACTTCCAAGCTCTGCCTGAGTTATAATAATACATACGTTGTACTTCCAAGCTCTGCCTGAGTTATAATAATACATACGTTGTTAAAGTGGAAGCAGGGGAGTTTTGTTCTACTGTTTCGATATTTTTGTTTCTAAATTCTATGGATTACTAAAAGCTTGCCCTTCTTGCTTGTTTAAATATTGTAAAGTTTCTTCTATAATGTTGTTTAAGGAAAATTGTTAGGCCGTATTGGTAGTTTACGACTGTAATATTTCTTTTAAGAATGAAGAATAATTATATGTTTAGTTCTTTACAGTTTTACTCTTGTATATTTTATATTACATGACACTTGTGAAGTTTACCTGATGTGGCAGTTTTCGACTTGACTGGCCCCTCTTTTATTGCTTCTCATATATTTACTTAGTTATACTAGGGTAGATATGTTGTAATGGTCAAGCTTTTTTGTTTCTAAATTCTATGGATTACTAAAAGCTTGCCCTTCGTGCTTGTTTAAATATTGTAAAGTTTCTTTTATAATGTTGTTTAAGGAAAATTGTTCGGCCGTATTGGTAGTTTACGTCTGTAATCTTTCTTTTAAGAATGAAGAATAATTATATGTTTAGTTCTTTACAGTTTTACTCTTGTATATTTCATATTACATGACACTTGTGAAGTTTACGTGATGTGGCAGTGTTCAACTTGATTGGCCCCTCTTTTATTGCTTTTCATATATTTACTTAGCTTTTCATATATTTACTTAGTTATACTAGGGTAGATATGCTGTAATGGTCAAGCTTTTCGTTTCAGGCCCTTGCTACTTACAAAAGGAAGAAAATAATGCATTATTATATAATATTGTTATGCACAGATTTACTTATCTATGTTCTTATAATATTTATAACACTATGTTTGATACTTGATTTTTTAAGATTGATCTAGACAATCTTTTTTGCGGAAAAGCTATTAATAAGCATATTAATACATCTATGTACTGATTCTAATAAAAGAAAAAAACTTATCTGCCGAGATTGGTAACTACATCAATTATATATCGAATTATTTATCGATTTCAAAAAAAAAATATCTAGCACAGAAATAGTTTTCATTTACTTATCTGGACGTCTTTCTCCTGATTATTCCATACCGGAATTAACTTCTGGTTTTTACTCTTTCTCCCAACCTTGAGACTATTAATCCAACATTTCCAGAACTTCTATAGTTTTCATTTACTTATCTGGACCGTCTTAAATTATTCCATATCAGAATTAACTTCTGGTTTTTACTCTTCTTCCCAACCTTGAGACTATTAATCCAACGATTATTCCATATCAGAATTAACTTCTGATTTTTACTCTTCTTCCCAACCTTGAGACTATTAATCCAACATTCTCCTCCCGAGTTGTTTCTTGTAAAACTCAGGAACTTCTTCTATGAGAACTTCCAATCCTCAGTGAAACTCAGGAACTTCTTCTATGAGAACTTCCAATCCTCAGTGCTTGTAAAATTCAGGAACTTCTTCTATGAGAACTTCCAATCCTCAGTGCTATCTGGTCACCAGACTTAGCCATTTCCACACAGACTTAGCCATTTCCACACTGCCTGACCCTTTAGCACAGTGTCTCCTTCCTCCAGATCTCAGATTCCTCTCAGATTCCTCTAACCCTCTTGATCCTTGAAATAAATATTTTTAGAAATCAACTGTTTCTCAACGATTCTCAAGTAAGTAAAAAAAAATATCTACCAACAATTGTATGTTTTATTACAGCGTAATAAAAAATACTCAAAATAATAACTTTTCTAGATAAATTAAATAATTTGTTTGTCAATTGATTCTCAAATAAGTAAAAAAAAAATATTTACCAACCACGGTATGTAATAATACAGCATAATAAAAAATGCTCCAAATAATAACTTTTCTAGATAAAATTAAATAGTTTATTTGTTCTGCACTAAAAATAAAATATTAACAAAAATTGGAGATATCACACACCCATTATATTTTTTTTGCATTTACTAATCTTTACTCACATCATACCTCTCGTTACACAATTTCTTTTTTGCATTTTCCATACATCTCAACGATAAACATTGTTTTTATGACTACGTTTCAACTATTAAGGTAAAACACTAATTTTCATATCCATCTTTACTCACATCATACCTCTCGTTACACATTTTTTTTTCATTATTGTTTTTATGAATACGTTTCAACTATTAAGGTAAAACACTAATTTTCATATCACTCCACAATATAAATAATATGTATACCAACATATTCTTAACATAACTATATGCCTTTATTACGCTTCACTAGAAACTACACTATGTTCCTTGATTTGACCTTTGGCCATAGACAATGTGCCGCATTTTCCCACCTTGAAGTACACACATTTACTAATTACTCTTAATCCACAATCTCATTCTCCTAGCTTCTAATGAATAGGGTAACGGGTTCAAAATTCCTTTGCCAATTGAGCTCTTTATAAATATACATTTTGTTCATCAAGTTCGCATGCTTATTTATTTATTGTCTTCGCAATGCCATATTTGACATTGGCTATGTTCGATTTGTTAATCAATTTATACCTTTTAATCCATTTATACATCTGGTTTGAATTGGTTTGAATTGTGGATATAATTAGCAATCGTCCCAAAAGGTACAAAGATAGGTAACTAGCATTATTAAATTTTGTTCATCAAGTTCGCATTGTCTTCGCAATGCCATATTTGACATTGGCTATGTTCGATTTATTAATCAATTTATACCTCTTGTTTGAATTGTGGATATAACTAGCAATTGTCCCAAAAGGTACAAGGATAGGCAGATAGGATTATTAAATTGGAATTGTTGAATTTTTCTAGAAGAGATGATGGTTCAAGCCTAAAGGATGAGCAATTTGGGACGGCTAAAGGCTTTCTAATTGTTTTTTATTATAGTAAAATTTGATAATTCATTGGTTTTACTTTCAAAAGCTTGAAAGAATTTGAAGAGCATATATAAAATTGCTTTGTGGGATTTGATCCCAAAATCATTGATTTGTAAATACATACTCAATGAAATGTTAATTGGTTGAAACCCTACACAAATGTTTGATACAAGCAAATAAGCTGGAAATTTCCATTATTAAGAAGAATTGTAGTACCCAGAAAAAACCAAACCCCTCAAATTGAGCATTAAAAATGCTATTCCGTTAAAACCCTCAAACTTGGTGGTAACCCTTCAAATTTGGGTAGAACATTGAGAACAAGTATTTCTATCTTTTACATGAGAACAGTTTTATTTGAGAACAAGTGTTTCATTTTTTTATTTAAAGAGTAATTTGGTTGGAAAACTGAAACGAATGATTCCTGAAAACTGGGAATGAGGGTTTCATGAAAAATCAGAACCGAGCGTTAAGTAGTTAACCGTGAAACTCTTCAACCAACATGTGTTGTAAATTGACAGGGTGGCCAAGATGCACTAAATTGACAATAATGAGTTAGCCACATAATGGCTCGCCGAGTGTGGCCACGACCAGACGGCAACAACAAACTGACAATGAATTGGCCATATGAAAAGAATGAATAAAATTTCACAAGTAATAAAAATAAATACTAGCTAAAACTGCACCATCACAAAAACAATGGCAAAACAATTTTCCAAAAGAAACTTCCCACCTTGAGCATTGCAACAACTCGCACTTTTGCAAACAGATTGCTCACAACTACCACGCATTGCAAACTAATCTCTTCCCAAGTATTCAAAAACAAAATTTTCCAAACAAATTGATACAACCACTAAAAATTCCATAATCACTCACTTCAGTCCGACAGATAAACAGTCAAACAGATAAAATCCATGCAAATATTCAAGAACATATTTTTGCAAACACATCACAAGACTATTGTGCATTACAAAATAGTAGATTCAGCCTTGCTAATAAAATCCATCCAAATATTTAATAACATAATTATAAATACTCATTGCTCACAATTGTAGTTAATTTGTAGAATAATTGCTTCAGCCTAGCAAATAAAATCCATCCAACTATTTGTAAACTTCAAAGTCAATTATTAAAAAACATATAAACAAGTTCCACTATGAAGAATTTTGGCAGATGCACAGCCCTCTCTTGCAGACAAGATAAAACAACCCTCTCTTGCACACAGGATAAATTATTGTTCAACAACCAGTTTTATACATGAAGACACATATAGCACTTCAACATTGATAAAAGACATCATCATACAACATCTTGTATTGCGGTCGATTACCAGTGAAAAGTAATAGAAAGTGCAGAATATTATTAGTGTAAAGTAATAGAAAATGGAAAATATAAATCATGAGGAATGTTGTCTACCGAAAAACAAATTAAATTTATACATGAAGACACATATAGCACTTCAACATTGATAAACAGTGATTATACCATATAATAATGAAGAGCTTAACAAGCATCAACACGCAGTATGGGTTCCAAAACATTGATAAACAATAATTATACCATATAATAATGAAGAGCTTAACAAGCATCAACACGCAGTATGGGTTAAAAAAACATGGCTTCGAATGGCAAAAAGTTCCATATTAATAAGCAGCTACAATTAGCTTGAGTCGACCCATTCAAGTAGAAGTCATAAATCCACAATATCTATTGTAGTCAACATAAACTTCAATTATACGACATTACAGAATCCTTCAGTCTACAATGTGTTTCTGCAAAAAGCTTCCTTCATCAAATATATGTACATGCTACATAATTCTCCCCCAAAAAAATCCGACCTTTACAAATCATCACCGTGAAAACAAGCCTAGGCCTTTTCCCCATGGATACGCGTTGCAAGCTGAAAGACATTCATCAGATCATCATGCCGAATCGCAGATCCGTCTGAACACAATAAAACAAAATAATTAGACAAGTACCACCGCCAGAACAGAGTATCAAGCAATTCATTTAAATGGGTCGCCAATTAAGCTAACATTTTAACGAGAAAGGTGACACATTACCTTGAAGTCCTCGGCAATTTCCCTCACGAGTCTATGAAATGGCAGAGCAACTTCGTGCTCTTCTGATACTTTCGAATTTCTCTGTTCAGTCGATTAAACAATTTGCAATAAGATACATATACTATAGAGAAAACATTGTAAACATATCGATAGAATCCGAAGCAAATTTAAACTGCGTGTGCATACCATGACACGAAAATCTTGTTTCAGAAACATATCTACAATGGATAATCAGTGATAGAGTAGAGAAATTTGATTTAAAGTACTCACCCTTATACGAAGTAGCAGGATGAAAATGCAGGGGCAAAATTCATTGGTCGGTTGTTTAACAAAGTAGATTCCCATCACCTAAGAAACGTAGAAAAAAGCAAGGGTGAAATTCACTAGTGTAAAAGAGAGAGAGTAAAGAATAATCCTAATGGCATGGAACGACATCGTCAATATTGATGATATGCATGTCCGAAAGAGTCTGCTCACCTGTAACATGCTCGTAAGATGTAAAGATCAAGATGGAAAAGCAACTTCAAAGAGAAAATGCAGCAATGACCCCGAGACTGACGAGTGGGGAATAAAACGCAGCGATATATGTGGAACCCGAGACTGAAATTGGTTTCCAGTTGCCAGAGGAAATGGATGTCCCGTCAAACTAACCTGAAAATGTGTTAAAAGAAAATTAAATGCCACAATACTGACCCTTGTTACACAAACACCATGAAAAAAAATCGACATTAAATTTAATATCACTGCACTGTCTTAAATGCACGCAGTTGCAGTATGGAACGCAAAGCATGCAGCAAAGATTTATGGTATGGAAAGCAAAGTATACAACAAATTTCTGAGGTTTGGCAATTTACAGGAGAAAACTGGGCGGTTTTGTGGTTTTGGACGCTTAAGAACCATGGCATCCAGTAAAAACAAAGAACAATAAGAATGTTGCCAAGGATGGTATAAGCCATAGAAATCACAAACAGGGTTTCATTTATCAGAGCCTGTTTAATTTTACTGAACTGGTAATTATCAAGGGTGAATTTCGAATGGATCTGACTCACCTCTGGCGCTTCCACCTTCCAAGTTGGTCTCTCCTCCTGTCTTTCTGACCTGTGCGTTTTCCTTTTTCTCCTGTCTCGATTCACTCGATGTCCTGTCAAAGCAATTTGAAAATGCCCATAAAAATTAATGATAAACCAATCAATTGAAAATTGAAATTCTAAATTGGACTCGGTCACAGAATTCCCGAAGAAAAATTAAATTTCGTGACACCAAAATCTTGTTTCAGAAAGAAATCTACAATGTATAATCAGTGATAGAGTAGAGAAATTTGATTTAAAGTACTCACCATTATACGAAGTAGCAGTATGAAAATGCAGGGGAAAAATTCACTGGTCAGTTGTTTGACAAAGTAGATTCCCATCACCTAAGAAATGTAAAAAAAATAATGTAAAAAAAAGAAAGGGTGAAATTCACTCGTAAAAAAAAGAGAGAGTAAAGAATAATCCTCATGGCGTAGAATGGGCATTGTCAATATTGATGATATGCATGTCCAAAGATGGAAAAGCAACTTCAAAGAGAAAATGCAGCAATGACCCCGAGACTGACGAGTGGGGAATAAAACGCAGCGATATATCTGGAACCCGAGACTGAAATTAGTTTCCAGTTGCCAGAGGAGATGGATGTCCCGTCAAACTAACATGAAAATGTGTTAAAAGAAAATTAAATGCCACAACACTGACCCTTGTTACACAAACACCATGAAGCAAAGATTTATGGTTTGGAAAGCAAAGTATACAGCAAATATATGGGGTTTGGCAATTTACAGGGGAAAACTAGGCGGCTTTGTGCTTTTGGGCATTTAAGAACCATGGCATCCAGTAAAAATAATAGCAAGCTCTTGTACAAATTGTGCATAGAAACACAGCCAAAAGAAGATAACTCTGGAAACATACACCAAAATCCTCTGCTACACAACGCCCTTTTTGGTATAATCTGCATTCACAGTTTTCTAATCCATGAGTGCATGCTGGCCTGTTCGCCATTAGAAAATGGGAATACAGGTAACCTGATGACTGCATGCTTGCATAATGTGATGCGCAGCAGGGTTAATGAATCGGTAAATATCTGGCAGATGTCAAACAGAAAAGCATATAAGAGATCAAGGAGAGAAACAAAGTGTAGACGAAAAACTCACTCAAAAGAAAGCCTATCGCCTAATTACCTATACAGCGTTTTTATCAGTCAAAAGTTGGAACAACATGACTTTTTGTTGTTTTTGTTATTGTTTGCACATCATTTGGTGTTTAAAGTCTTACGGACCCTTCATGTGACTTCTTCCATTTGTCAACATAATTGTGAGTCAACACACTCACTTCGCATGACGCCCACGTTCGACGGTTGAGATTCCATGAAATAATTTGACGGTTGTTGTAATTAAGTGTCTTAACCGTTGTGGTTCAGGTATTTGATTTATTCATTTCCTCACAAACTACCGAGTTTCCAGTTGCAGATGCTTCAAACCCTATGCAATGCCCTTTTGCAGGTAATTTCTTGACGTGTGACATTTTGGTCACTGTTCCCTAAACTTTTTTTTTCTATGGATTTCTCCTCTACGCAAACATGCTTATCAAATTCATTTTATTTATTTCCCTCACTGTTTGTTTATATGAAACTCCTTGTACTATGTATGCCTTGCATACCTGAACAAATTGGAGTTGATTTTTAGTAAAGGCTTATTGCCAAGTGATCCTTTCCATTTCTCTGAAGTTTAGTGTCATTTCTTCACCATTCAACTTGCTGGGTGTGTAATAACTTGTTTCTTTTCTTTTCTTTTGGCAGAAGGAAATGACAATACTGGGGTTCGTTGCATGCCTTACAAATTATGTTGCAGACATCAAAGGTAGTGGATAATTTCTCTTATGCATAATAGTATTGAGAAACAGAGCACTGGGGTTTCTGTCATACATAGTTTCTAGTCTTTGTTTAGGTTTACCTAGTTTGTTTATAGTCAGAGAATCGTTATGAATATAGGATGGGTTCTTACTTTATAAACTTAATAGTATAAATCACAACATGTTTGAATGTTCTGTTGTATTTGTAATATATACTTGGAGTCGTCTCATGAGGCAGAGGAAAAGTGGCCTGAATCCATGGATTCAGCACCATCAAAAATGTATAGAACAATTAAAATTTTGAAGTTTAACAACTATAACTTGGATTTACAAAAATCCTTGCCGGATTTTCTCTAAATATAACCAGAATTTCTATAACTTTCCAGGCAACTCCTCCGCCTTGTTAGACTACACGTATACGGATTTTAAAAAGTGTGGGAAACCAGTCCTTAATTATGGAGATTTAACTTCACTTTATCGTCGAGATTCTTAATCTATACATAGGCTTTGTTATAATACTATGGGCTAATACCATGAATTTTATCAATACTAGATGCCCAGAAAACCAAAAGTCGCTTGGTATGACACTTATTGATATGACATTATTTTAATTAATCAATTTAATTAAAAGGGGAAAAAAGGCATAACTACTTTGGAGATAAATCTCAAACTTTGATTTGTGTATACTATTATGAATATTCTCAAATATTTGATGGAGGTTAAATCTCTATTATCCCTTAATGATTATTGATAATTAAATTAAAATTGTGAAAGCTCAATTTTGAAAGAGATACCACTATAGCTTAATAAGTTAACTAATTATTTAATATTTTAAACGAATTTATATTTTATAATATAATGTTTTTTATAATTCTGATAAAGAAAAATTAAGATGAATGATATTGATTTTTTTTAATTTAAATTTGATTAAAAATTATATTAAACATTAGAATTATATCCATATATTTAATGAGTTTTTTGTTTTATTTTTAATCTCAGGGGAATCTAGCAAGTCAGACAGGTAATTACTAATAAATTTTTGGGGTGTATGACATGTCCTCCTCTCTATAAACCCGGTTTTGAAATAAGAAAATTTAATCCTTAGCTATCTAAATTTTCATTGATTTTACATTACTTCAATTAGCAATTAGACTGCCCGAGAAATATATTCAATAATATTTATTTATTTTTTTTGTTGAAGCAAGAGTTGAGCCTTCTATATCATTAAAAGGGAAAATAAATTACATAAAGTGCAAAGCCCACGAGGGCATGTGGGCCACGGGTAGCATACTGTACGCCGAAATTCCAAACCCTAACAACAAAACCTCAGACCATTCAAAAGATTCAAAAAATTAAGACCTTACAAGCCTACAATTAAAGATCAATAGAAGCAAATCAAAATGAGCAAGCTCCAAGCGCCCATATAACCTTTTACAAATGGGTCCTATTCGAAAAGGAAACAAATTCTAAAAGGATATCGGGTCCATCTATTAACCGTACTCAAGACAATGATTCTCGCCAAGGGACTATTACTCATCTAGACTTTCCTCTTTAATCTCAATCGTTCAATCTTCTCACCAGATCTGACGGTCATGAAGGAAATTGCGGAACCAAGCAGCCCAGCGCTTAACCCACGGACCCATCGACATGCACGATCACTCCTAACCATTGATCCACCTTGAAAAATCCAACGGTTAAGAATCATATCGCACGGGTCAAGTGGACCAAACAATAGCGCATGATGAGGGCGGTATTTGGTCCCTCCCCTTGGCCACGTGTCAATATATGTATGGAATAACTCCCAAAACTTTAAAACCACTTCCTACCTATAATGCTTGCAATATATGTAAACCGCTCCAAGAGCGGTATGTTATCCATTGAGAGAGAACCCGAGATATTCTGCCCGCCGATAAAACCCGGATTCCGCCGCTTCACCCCAATCCGACCATGCCGATCCTCCCGCCAACATTTCGCGGACTTGATTCTTTCGCACATTTTTCCTCTAGAGCTTCTGTCTCTAAAATTATCTGGGATGCGGAGACCTACAGTGAGTTGTTGGCCGCAAGGGCCAGACTGAGAGATAGGCCTAAAACAAAAATGAAGCCTAATCATCTGGAACCAGCCTCCATGGCTCTGAATTGAACCATCCTCCGATCTTCCTCAACTTGATCCTGATAAAATGCCTTTAATATTTTCTGAGGCATATCTTGCCACTCCATTTAACCTTACCCTCTAAACACATCACTCCTTGATTAGCCAGAATATTCGCTAATTTATTGGTTGATCTTCACACATGATTAAACCTAACTGTGTGGAGGGTCTAGAGGTGTTGTTGAATCCTTTGAAAGACCTGGATCAGCCTCCAGTGTTTGGAGACCTTCTTCGGCGCTGAGCCACAGCTGATTCTCCTGACCGAGTTAATAATTAGCTCAGAATCAGCTTCAACAATCACATTTTGGTGGTTATCCTACTTCAGAAAATCAAGACTCTGTTCCATAGCCATGAGCTCCGCCATATTTTTAGTGTCTCTTCCTAAAGGTAATGAAAGATGACAATAATGTTTCCATTTTTGTCCCTCAACACCCCTCCAAAGCCGACAGTTCCCGGGTTGGCTTTTGAAGCCCTGTCAATATTGAATTTTAAAAAACCCTGTGGGGGAGGGTGTCAGATGTCCTGGTCAATGACCATCTGAGTAATCTTCCTATCTCGGTCCTGAGGGATCAGCCCCTGCATTCCTAGTCGACTAATAATTCTCAACTCTGCAACTGAAGGAGGGTTCTCGGGGGGTGCCGAACAGTTGTACCAACTGTTTCCTTAATTTGGTTTAAGATCTGCTCAAACAGTCGATGGGGGGGGGGGGCTTTTTTCATTCTTGAAGATTCTTTTGTTCCTTTCTTTCCAGACATTCAATATTATAAATCCTGGTAAAAGAGCCCAAGCAATATCTAAAAATTCATACTCTAAGAAGTTACGTCTCCACTTGGTAAGTGTGTTGATAATACACCCTTGCTCTCTGTCTATCTGCTAGAATATGGCAGCAAACGAATCCCACAACCAGGAGGTAAAATTGTAATTATTAAGAAGATGCTTCATAGTTTCCTCTTGTTCACCATAGAGCTAGCATCTGGAAGGCCCCAGAACACCCCTCTTCCTAATGTTTTCCCAGGTCAAGATTTTCTTATGATAAACCAGCCACATGAAAAGTTTGATCTTCATCCAACCTTGATGCCTCCATAGGTTCAAGAAAAGTCTATCCGGAACCCGGGAATCTAGTCCAAGGAGTAAGCGTTTTGCCTCCTTAAGATTAAAGGAACCCTCATTGTTGTTGCCTCATCTGATTTGGTCCTACCCTTCAGTAACTAATATCCTCCTTTGTTCCACCAAATTCGTAAGCTCATCTGCTTTTTCTTTCAAAGGGCTACCATCCATGTAATCCATGTGCCTCCAAGTTCTCCATTTTCCTGCACTGTTGGTATGATCCCAAAAATCTTTTACCTTAATTAATCCTTTGGAGCCTGTCTCATTCTTGAGATCCACAAAGTCCTCTTAAAGTAGTATAGGTTCCTATTGCCATTTATCTTCCCAAAATAAGGCCAGTTTTCCTTCTTTGATTTCCCAAAAGTTGTTTTGTTGAATTAATCCTCTATTCTCCCAGGCCTTTTTCCAAATGTGTGAGCCTTTTATACTTCCAGACATTCTTATTTGATCATTATATTGCCAAGAGCTGGCATATTTTCCTTTCCAAATGCTAGCCCATTGTGCCTTTGGATCTTTGACCCAGCGCCACCATAATTTTTCCCCTAAAACCTTGCTAAGAATCTCTGGATCATCCAAACCAAGTCCCCCATGGTTTTTAGGTTTGCAGATTTTATCCCAGGCCACCAAGGCCCATTTCTTTCTTTCCTCCCCCTTACCCCAAAGAAAGTCTCTTTGAATGGATCTGAAATGTTGCAAGACTCCTTTTGGAGCTAGGATTGTTGATAGCATGAAGACTGGGATTGCTTGAAGAACAACTTTTGTGAGGACAAACCTTCCAGCCAAGTTTAAAGATCTTATAGTCCATTTCTTGATTTTGTCCTGCATCTTATTGTAGGTTGTAACCCCGTACAGAAATTACCTGCATACGAATTCTAAATCACAAGAAAAAAATAAAAAATGTGAGAGCATAACACATAAAACACATATACACAGAGATTTCCCACTGGATCTCAAAACTGAGACTACCAGCTTGATTTTTCATTATATTCCTTTCAATGTTACAATACATATTTATATGTCGAAGCATTCAATACCATGGACCGAAAACCATCGCGTCCAAAACCATGGACCGTAAACCATAGGTAGGTTCGCCCAACCTAATATAGGGTCCAAAAAAAAATTTCTCGGGGCGCTGCCCCGAACCCCGTAGAGGGGGGCTACCCGCCCCCCTGTGACCCCCCCGCTGCGCAATCGGCGCGGCGAAGGGGGGGCTCCACCCCCCGGTTCACTACGTAGGTTAGTCGTGGAAAGAATATAACACAAACCAACACAGTCTCCCACCATCTGAGAAGTGTTCCTCTAAAACATTGAATAATTGTCTTGCAAGCATTTATTTCAGATTTTCCTCTGAGACACATGAGCTTATATTCTATGTACATTATGTCTATCATTTGCCGGATCTGACCAATGCTCATATTATCTATATTCCATTCCCTATGAGAGTCAGGGAAGAAGGTGTGTGCTTCAGGCAATTTTCCTTTTCCTTCAAGATCAGGAGCAGCATACCTAGAAAATCTATGTTCTAGGGGCTCATAGATGGGAAAGATTTGTGTCTCTTGAGGTTTCTTTTTTGTTTCTTTGGCTTCTGCTTCAGCCTCTGCTTCTTGAAATAGAGAAGAAATGCTAATATGTTCTGATTTATCAGCATCTGATGAAGAGACAGTTTCTTTGGGGAATAAAGCAGGAAACTTATGAATATTTCTGATTTGATTTTCAATCTTTATATTCCTTTTCACCAAAAAGGAATTTGGAACTGGCTTTTCTTCTTTTGTCAACTGAACATTTTCAATTTTTCCTACTAATCCAGTAAGAAGAGTTTTAGTTGTGTCAATGTGACCAACTAATTTTTCTCCTACCTCTTCTATTTTGTTCAGTGAATCTCTGGCATAAGTACGAGAAATACTGGAATCAAATTGCATATTATTTAAACAGCTATTCACACTATTTAATGAAATCTGCACAATATCTATCTGCTTCTTCACATCATCTGTCTTTGTTACATTCATCTCCAAACCCTTGAGAGCTATATTGGTCCAGTTCAATTGTTCACTAGCCTTTTGGATTCTTCCATCAATTCCTAAGGCATTATCATCTTTTTGGACCAATGGGATGGCCTTGGCTGCATTGGTATTTTCTCCTAAAACAATCCCTTTGTATGGAGGAAATGTGGTCGGAGTCTCAATTTGTGACCCGTCTAATGCAGTCCATCCATGTTTATTGACTGTAATACTGGAGGAAGCACCAGTAAAAACATTTATGGGAGCAATTTTATCTTTCCAAGAATAGAAAGAAATCCATGTATTGTTCACCTCCATGTAATGTTTCCAGTCATTTGCATATTGCCTTTTCTGGTCAGGGGTGCATGTTTGGTCAAATTCTTTTGCTTGTGGATTTGTATACAAATCCCAATTAATCATAGCCTTCATCCATTTAGCACTGATTTTTGATTTCAGGCATCCATCCATAAGCGAGAAGAAGTTGTGCATTTCCATAACTGCAGGCTTTTTACAATCAGCAGGAATTTGTTTAAACCTACATTCTGGAATCAACTGTGACTGTTCAAGCATCCCTAGGCCATATCTTGGCTTTGCTGGTCTCATCAGACAGATCATTTCAGTTAATCTGGGATCTTCTTCTTCTACTGTTTGCATCATGAGAACATGGTCTGAATCAGGTTCGGCTCATGAGGAAACAGGATGTCAGAACACTTGGGATTCGGACACAGGTTTACAGAAGTAGAAGGAGGAGCAACACCAGTTCTGGGATTATGAAATGAATGTACATTTTGTTCAGCTAAGGTAAGCAAATTTATAACATCTTGACAATCTGGACATTTTACTTCTAGCGAAGAGTAATTTACAAGCTGGGCTAACTCATATAATTAACTGTGTCTACAGAAAGACGAAGAGGAACAAGCAGTATCTACAACAGAAGGGTCTTTGTAATACTTTGAGGATTTGCAAGCAATATCAATTCCTTGGCAGTCAATGGCAGATCTTCTTGGAAAAGAAATAATAGCACCAGAAGGAGTTTCAGTAATATTTGCAGAAGTAATGTTTCTAGGTACTATTGGTTTGGGGTTATCTACCGCCCAATGTGTAGGAAATTGCAAATCTTGCCTTCAGATCAAATGATGTTCAACTTTTTGATTTCGGGGATTGGTTTTGACAACAACACTAGACTTGGAATCTCTGCTAGGTGTATGGCGGATAGCTGGCCACAAGGTATTGGTGTGTCGCAGGCAAGCTTTAGTCTGAATGGCTACATTGTTTCTTTTCTTTTTCATATCGAAACCTGTTGTCTGGATTTGCAGTTGCAAGATCTCAGCAATGGTTTCGTCATAGACATATACAGAAAAGTTTGGATAGTAGTCAAAATACACAGGACCATCAAACAAGGGTGCCACTATTCCACCAATAATGGAATCGGTGTACTTATTACGTGTCATATCTCTGACTGTTGCAAGCACAAAAGTATGTAGCCCTTTATGGACTAAAGGATTTATTCCGACCCGAATACAACCTAGATGCAGATAGTTTGTCTTCAATTTCTTTGCTTCAGCTTGCAATGCTTTAGGATCCAACAGAGAAATTGTTTGAATGCTATCAGAGTTTTCTTGGACTTGACTAATTGACTCCTTAATGCTTATCCTTGATGCGGCAATTAAATGAAAGGGGTCTAAGTCACTATAAACTTCAGAAGGGGATATCTGTGGTAATTCCCAACGGGCAGAAGGCTGAGATTCTTCATAGGTAAGTTCTGCAGAATTTAAGGTTCTACTAGAACTACTTGCAAACATATCTCTTAAAGGATTTTCCTCAGCCTGAGAGTCTCTCTCTTCTAGTTCACGGAAAGAAATGGATTTCCTGAATGGTTCCATTCTGATTATGAGTACTTTAGATTAGAGTACCAACCTTTAGAACCAGACGTTACTAGCTCTGATACAAATTTTTTTGCAGGGGCTCCGGTAGAGCATGAGAAATATTGCAGGAATATGGGCAAACCCTGTATCATGGATTTCAATACGGCATGCAATCATCCAGTATATCACACTGTCAAGCAGATGACTGACAATGAATGGACAACATACAAAGATGCTCCTTACAATAATTCCCTTGAATAATATATGCGAGAGCACATGGAGTGGCTGGTCCTCACCAAATTTCAGCATCAAACCGTTCTAGGAAGGCCCATCATCGTCCGGAGAATCTACACCAAAGCCTGGGATATCATGCCACACAAACTAGACAGATTCCCAGGACTCACAATATTTTAATATGTACCAGTCACAAGGGCTGAATTGTGGCCAGTTTTTCCTTGGATTTTTCTGTTTAAAAATCTCCACAGTGTAATATAATCTTTTCTCGAGGGCTTTAGTACAAAAGCATCCACTATGTTTTAGTCATGTCTGAATAACTTTTAGTACAAAGGATCCACTTTACAGGCTATATCGGACGCGTTACCCGAAAGCAATTATTCTATCCATATTTTGGATCTGAATTTTTGTGCGGACGTCACTCCGATAAAACTGAAAAGAAATGATTCCTTTGCTTTAAGTCTTTTCTCTGATCAGACCAAGGACAATGTTTGTCCCCCCTTCTCTCCTATATAAGGAAGGGTAAGGCTCATTCTTGGGGCATCGGAGTTTAGAGTCTTGAGTGTTTTGAGTCGAGTATTTTCCTGCTCTGCACCTGCGGACCTGTGTGTCTGATCTGCTTGCATCATGAAAATACTCAATTCCATAGGTGGTTTGGAAGCCTGCGCATCAGTATGCTCGGTACTGGTGAGAACCTAAATTGGCTGAACCATTAGAGTCTTTGAGTCTGTATATTTTCTCCTGAAAACTTCTGAGGCAGAGTCTGTCCATCGCCAGGAAGCCTCTGGTATTACTTGATCTTTATGATCGGTATATAGTCCAGTAAATGCAGTGACAGTCTATCTCTGTAAAGAGTTTCCTCTCTCTGTAAATGTTTTGAGCATCTGAAATAATATGAGTACACCATATTTCCGCCATATGAGTATCTCTGTGCATTTATAAAAGTCTGTTGTGTAATCATTCTATGGAGTCTTCGTCCGAAGTTCGTAGGAAGTTTGCCAAAAGATCGAAGGGACACCAAGGTCATTGTTAGGCGAGGAAGCCGTTGAGGAGACCGCTAGAGTGTGAAAGATCTGAGTAGGTTCACCACTGGTTCACCAGGAGTTGGCCATCTGTACTAACGAAGAAACACAGCAAGTCGCAAGCTCGTGACAGGAGCCCCTGCAAAAAAAATTGGTATCGGAGCCAGTAACGTCTGGTTCTAAAGGTTGGTACTCTAATCTAAAGTACTCATAATCATAATGGAACCATTCAGGAAATCTATTTCTTTCCGTCAACTAGAAGAGAGAGACTCTCAGGCTAAGGAAAATCCTTTAAGAGATATGTTTGCAAGTAGTTCTAGTAGAACCTTAAATTTTGCAGAACTTACCTATGAAGAATCTCAGCCTTCTGCCCATTGGGAATTACCATAGATATCCCCTTCTAAAGTTTATAATGACTTAGCCCCATTTCATTTAATTTCCGCAGCAAGGATAAGCATTAAGGAGTCAGTTAGTCAAGTCCAAGAAAACTCTGATAGCATTCAAACAATTTCTCTGTTGGATCCTAAAGCATTGCAAGCTGAAGCAAAGAAATTGAAGACAAACTATCTGCATCTAGGTTGTATTCGGGTCAGAATAAATCCTTTAGTCCATAAAGGGTTACATACTTTTGTGCTTGCAACAGTCAGAGATATGACACATAATAAGTACACCGATTCCATTATTGGTGGAATAGTGGCACCCTTGTCTGATGGTCCTGTGTATTTTGACTGCTATCCAAACTTTTCTGTATATGTCTATGACGAAACCATCGTTGAGATCTTGCAACTGCAAATCCAGACAACAGGTTTCGATTTGAAAAAGAAAAGAAACAATGTAGCCATTCAGACTAAAGCTTGCCTGCGACACACCAATACCTTGTGGCTAGCTATCTGCCATACACCTAACAGAGATTCCAAGTCTAGTGTTGTTGTCAAAACCAATCCCCGAAATCAAAAATTTGAACATCATTTGATCCGATGGCAAGACTTGCAATTTCCTGCACATTGGGCAGTAGATAACCCCAAACCAATAGTACCCAGAAACATTACTTCTGCAAATATTACTGAAACTCCTTCTGGTGCTATTATTTCTTTTCCAAGAAGATCTACCATTGACCGCCAAGGAATTGATATTGCTTGCAAATCCTCAAAGTATTACAGAGACCCTTTTGTTGTAGATACTACTTGTTCCTCTTCGTCTTTCTGTAGACACAGTCAATTATATGAGTTAGCCCAGCTTGTAAATTACTCTTCGCTAGAAGTAAAATGTCTAGATTGTCAAGATGTTATAAATCTGCTTACCTTAGCTGAACAAAATGTACATTCATTTCATAATCCCATAACTGGTGTTGCTCCTCCTTCTCCTTCTGTAAACCCGTGTCCGAATCCCAAGTGTTCTGACATCCCGTTTCCTCATGAGCTAGAACCTGATTCAGACCATGTTCTCATGATGCAAATACTAGAAGAAGAAGATCCCAGATTAACTGAAATGATCTGTCTAATGAGGCCAGCAAAGCCAAGATATGGCCTAGGGATGCTTGAACAGTCACAGTTGATTCCAGAATGTAGGTTTAAACAAATTCCTGTTGATTGTAAAAAGCCTGCAGTTATGGAAATGCACAAGTTCTTCTCGCTTATGGATGGATGCCTGAAATCACAAATCAGTGCTAAATGGATGAAGGCTATGCTCAATTGGGATTTGTATACAAATCCACAAGCAGAAGAATTTGACCAAACATGCACCCCTGACCAGAAAAGGCAATATGCAAATGACTGGAAACATTACATGGAGGTGAACAATACATGGATTTCTTTCTATTCTTGGAAAGATAAAATTGCTCCCATAAATGTTTTTACTGGTGCTTCCTCCAGTATTACAGTCAATAAACATGGATGGACTGCATTAGACGGGTCACAAATTGAGACTCCGACCACATTTCCTCCATATAAAGGGATTGTTTTAGGAGAAAATACCAATGCAGCCAAGGCCATCCCATTGGTCCAAAAAGATGATAATGCCTTAGGAATTGATGGAAGAATCCAAAAGGCTAGTGAACAATTGAACTGGACCAATACAGCTCTCAAGGGTTTGAAGATGAATGTAACAAAGACTGATGATGTAAAGAAGCAGATAGATATTGTGCAGATTTCATTAAATAGTGTGAATAGTTGTTTAAATAATATGCAATTTGATTCCAGTATTTCTCGTACTTATGCCAGAGACTCACTGAACAAAATAGAAGAGGTAGGAGAAAAATTAGTTGGTCACATTGACACAACTAAAACTCTTCTTACTGGATTAGTAGGAAAAATTGAAAATGTTCAGTTGACAAAAGAAGAAAAGCCAGTTCCAAATTCCTTTTTGGTGAAAAGGAATATAAAGATTGAAAATCAAATCAGAAATATTCATAAGTTTCCTGCTTTATTCCCCAAAGAAACTGTCTCTTCATCAGATGCTGATAAATCAGAACATATTAGCATTTCTTCTTTATTTCAAGAAGCAAAGGCTGAAGCAGAAGCTAGAGAAACAAAAAAGAAACCTCAAGAGACACAAATCTTTCCCATCTATGAGCCCCTAGAACATAGATTTTCTAGGTATGTTGCTCCTGATCTTGAAGGAAAAGGAAAATTGCCTGAAGCACACACCTTCTTCCCTGACTCCCATAGGGAATGGAATATAGATAATATGAGCATTCGTTAGATCCGGCAAATGATAGACATAATGTACACAGAATATAAGCTCATGTGTCTCAGAGGAAAATCTGAAATAGATGCTTGCAAGACAATTATTCAATGTTTTAGAGGAACACTTCTCAGATGGTGGGAGACTGAATCTTCCCCTAAACTCATTGAAACAATGGAGGCAGAAGTTCTTAAAGATGAGAAAGGTGACATTATACATAATCCAGATGGCACAGTGACCAGTAATATGATTGGTGCTCTGACATCAATGATTCAGGAGCATTCGTGTGGAAGTGAAACAGAGATTGCCAACAAACATGAAGTCATACTCATGAACCTCAAATGCCATAAAATGTCACAGTATGATGACTTCCATCGTGATTGGATGCAAAGAATTTACGAGGTAAAGGACTCAAAGAACCTTTTGTGGAAACAGGTATATCTTGCTGCTCTACCTTCAAAATTCGTTGATTATATCAGATTGCAGGAAATTTTTCAGTTGCCATTTGAATCCTACACATGGGGTGAAATTTACTCACATATTACAAAGACACTGGTGAGTCTTTGTATGAGCTCCAAGGTGAATAAATCTTTAGAAAAATTATCCAGGTTGCCAGATAGAAAGTCCATCTGCAGCAGATATGGACTTGCAGTAGATGATACTTTGGTCAAGAAAAGGAAGACTAAGAAAAGAGCTAAAAGAGAATTCAGGGAGATCTTCTACAAAAACAAGAAAAATTATCCAAAGGACAGAAGAGGAAAATATCCCACAAGAGATAGAAGTCAGAAGCATAAAAAGAAGGGATATTACAGGTATGTGCCAAATACTCATTGTTACAACCCCTCTGACATCCATCTGCATTCAGCTAAGCAAGAAAAATGGAACAAAATCACTTGATGGTTATGTGGGCAGAATGGGCATACTGCCTCAAGGTGCCCGCAAGGGGAGGAATCAAAGCTTAACAGAGGGAAGAAGACTGTTGTCTATGCTCAAAAAGCCAAACAAGTCAAAAAGGAGCATAGAGGCCCTATTGTTTGCCTTAAATGTGGATCTGCGACTCATGTCACTGAAAGGTGCCCCAATGTCACAATCAGAGATACAGCACAACAGCACCAGCTTGAACAAACTTCTCTTGATTCTTTTAGCTCTACAGAAGAAGAATTTCAAGCAAACATGGGACAATACTCCGAATCAGGTTCATCAGAATGCTCATGTTCTGATTCTGATGAATGTGCTTTCCATGCCATGTATGAAGATGATTCTAATGATTCTAGCAGCTCGAGTGAAGAAGAAAAGCCTCCTAAAGAAAAGGTGCTAATGGCATCCACTAATGAAGAAGCAGAATTAAAAATTCTGTCTCAAATCAGGGCGATGGAGGATGGTGATATGAAGAACAGACTGATAGAAGCCTTCACAGACCAATTGAAAACTAAAGCTTCTAAGGAATCAGGGAAGAAACCGTTGTTTGTTGATGCATCTTATGAGCGCAATACAAAATCTTTTCAAATGCATCACCAAAAACCAGGGAGATTAAGGTCACTTACTCTTGGTGAAGTAAGTGGAGAAATCCACCACATCAAATCTGAGATCGCTACGATCAAAGCTCAGATTGCAAAACTGCAGAAAGCCAAACAAATTTCGACTAGCCAGAAATATGGAGAAGAAGAAGAAGATGAGGATGATTCTTGGAACCCAGCTGCACATGCGCAAGAGGTCCAAATTGCTGAAGGTATGCAAGATCCAAATTTTGGATTTAAGGGCATGAGATTATTTACTATTACCTATCAGCAGCATCATTTTAAGGTAAATATCTGTATTCAAGGAAATTTTTTTCAAATGACTGCATTATTAGACTCTGGTGCAGATATTAATATCCTTAATATGAAAAACATTCCAGCCAGATACTGGGCGTCTGCTGAAAGAAAGGTTGTGGGTCTTGGAAATAAGAGGCTTCAGTATGAAGTTCCAAAAGCTTCATTGTGTTTTGATTCACATTGTGTATATATGAAGTTTGTTGTTGCAGATATTCCTGTTGATTGTATTCTAGGAAATACATTTCTTGCTGCAGTTGAACCACATGGTTCAGCTAGGTTGAAAGGAGTAAGATCTGGTTACTTTATCTCCGTCCCCACATCAAAAGGCAAGAAGAAGAAGATTATACTGCCTTATGTTTCCAGTCCAAGAGTCTCTACTATGGTACAGGCAATGCAGAAGTTAGATAAGGCAGAATCCTTACTAACAGACCTCAAAGATCTCAAGAGTAAACTAAGGATTGAAGAACAACTAAAGCTGCCTCAGGTAAAAAGCAGAATTCAAGATTTGAAGCAACAGCTAGAAGAAAAATGTTGTTCAGAAGAGCCGAATGCCTTTTGGCATCGAAAACAACATACTATCAGGCTTCCATATAAAGAAGGATTTGCAGGAAATCCCTACAAAAGTAGAGCAATCCCTATGAGCAAAGAATATAAGGATCTCTGCCAGAAAGAGATCCAGCAACTGCTTGACAAGAGACTAATAAGAGAATCAAATAGCCCATGGAATTGTTATGGATTTTATGTAAACAAAAGGGCAGAGCAGATCAGGGGTATCCCTAGGCTTGTCATCAATTATAAACCTCTGAATTCAGTTCTTGCAGATGACACCTATCCAATTCCACACAAAGGAGATTTGATCAGAAGAATTGCAGGTGCAAAAATATTTTCAAAGTTTGATTTAAAAGCAAGATTTTGGTAGGTGGCTATAGAAGAATCAGATAAGTTTAAGACTACCTTCAGCATTCCTGCAGGACACTATGAATGGAATGTCATGCCATTTGGGCTCAAAAATGCCCCCCTCAAAATTCCAGAAGGTGATGGATGACATTTTCAAACCTTATTTTGACTGGTTGATTGTATATATCGATGATGTTTTGATTTTTTCTAAGAGTATAGATGAACACTTAAAGCATGTAAATATTTTCTTAAAGATAGTTCAGAAGAATGGGCTAGTTCTAAGCAAAAAGAAAATAGAAGTTTTTCAGACTTCTATAAAATTTTTGGGTCATACAATTTGCAATGGGCAGATTTCTCTCCAACAGCATTCCATTGACTTCGCTGACAAATTTCCAGATGTGCTTAAGGATAAGAGGAATCGTACACAAACATTTAATGGAAGAAATAACTTCTCAACAAATCATTATGGAAATAAATGGAATCTCTTAATCACTTAATCATAAGATGTTGTGGATGAGGTCCAACCTAAGTACAGAGTGTCTCTTAGTAATATTTTCTAGATAAGAAGTTTAATGGTGATGATGTGCTATTGTATAAACACTACAACATATGCATGCTATGTCATTAATATCATTTTTAGTTTTCACTTACTTTTTAATAAAGTTTTTAGTTTTCACTTACTTTTTAATAAAGTTTTTGGTAGTTTGATGAATATTTGGGGTTTTTCATATGTGGGTGATATTCAACAGTATTTTATGATCTCGGTTAAATTAACTGATTTTTATATAGGATTAATTATTATTTTTTTTAAATAAATAATAGCCATGGAAACTTTAAAATGAAAAAACAAAATTAAAAATTAAAAGATAAAAATATTTTATTATTTAATTAAATATCTTATTTTTTGGTAAAAAAATTTGAAACTCCTCTCAATTTTTTCTGCCTAATTTTCTCTTTTTCTTTCTTCTCTTTTTTTCACTTCTCTTTTCTCCTTATAGTTTCATCCTCAAGGAAGCTAGGGTTTCAATGTCATGGAGGAACCTCCATAAAAATCTCATGCTTCCTTCCTCATCTACTTCGTTTGTTCTTTATTGATATGTTAATATTTATTATTGTTTTTTTACAAGTTTAGGGTTTCATGCATGAAGGCAAAAGTTTCATGGAGGAACCTTCATCACAAAAGTAATCACTTCTCACTTCCCTTCTCCTTCCTTCCTCTTTTACTTTCTTTTTACTTTATTGAATTGTTAATGTTTATTATTCTTTTATTGTTGTTGGTTTAGAGTTTCATGCATGGAATCTAAGGTCTCATGGAGGAATCTCCATGAGTAAAGTAATGGGTTGGCTCTTTTCTTATCCTCCTTCCTTCCTTCCTATTTTACTTCGATTTTCTTTTATACATTTTTAATGTTTATTATTGTTTGTTGTTATGGGATTGTGGAGAAAGAAGAAAAAAATGACAACTTTGGGGTTATATTTAAGTCACAAATCCAGTTCATTGGCATGGCCTAATAAAATTCCATGCATTCCCATAATGACATCTTGGTACCCATATATCTTTCATTACTTACTTTTCCCTCAATATTAAATGTTGAAATTTATTTCAAGTCTACATTATTCACTTGTTTGTACACAAGTTAGGTTAGTTTCAATTCATATCTAGGTAGCATTTTTTTGTGGAAAGATAGTTCAAGTAGAGTTCTAGCCTTTTGGAAAGTGATTTGGATTCAAATCTTAACATTCCTTTATCATTTTTATCTATGTCTTTATTTTTCTTACCATTTTTTGTTTCTATTTCATAATTTTAGTTGTCTGTAAGTTAGTCTAGTTTTAGTTTAGATCTCCACTCTCAATGGAAAATATTGTGGAAATGTAGTTCAAGTAGAGATCCTACGTTAATTTACCTTTTTATCATTCCTATGGATTCAAATCTCAACATTCCTATGTTTTTATTTTTCTTACCATTTTCTGTTAAGAGCTTGAGTGGGCCTAATAGTTAAGAGCATGTGTTTCCTCCTAAGAGGTCACATGTTCAAAACTAAAGCAAGGTAGAGTATGTATGCTTTTGTAGACATAGCAATCAAATAGTTGCGTGGGGGTGGGTCCCTTGTCCCATAAACAAGGGGGTCTCATACACCAATTTGGTGTTTGGCTTAGCCGTGACCTTAAAATTGGATAATAATAATAATGTTTCTATTTCAATAAATTTTAATTTTCTATAAGTTAGTCTAATTTCGCCTTATATCTATACTTTTAGTGGCAAAATTTGTAGTCATATAATTTAAATAGAGATCCTATCTTTTGACAAATTATATAAATTGAAATTTTATTTTTTTTTACCATTTTCATTTATGGTTTTTTTTCCTTTCTTTTTTACCATTAAAAAAAACAATATCAAATCCAGAATTTAATTAATGCTAAACTTTAAACAATATTCAATGATAAACCTAACACTGAATATAAAGAATAGTTTCCCCAGGAAAAGCACTACCTTTCGTGTTGAAGAATAGTTTCTCCTAAAAAAGTCACTACCATTCATGTTAAACTTCACAATGGCTTGTCTTGTGATAGTGTATGTTATTTATTTTATATTTAATTTCCTAATTCAAGTTTAAATTATTAAATTAAAATGAAATGGATTATAGTTTCTTTTAAGTTTTCATAGATAAGAATTTTATTTTTGCAACTTGGTGTTGAATGCAAATTTTTTTAAAGTTTAATGAAGCAACGATAAATCCAAAATATTTACCGAAAAAAACACTTCAATTTTTTACTCAATTAAATAAAAAATAAAATAAACATATGAAATTCATTTCAATGAAAGATATGTGAAAGTCATTTTTTTGGTAAGTTGATAGTTATTTTTATCTTTATCTTTTATTTTATTTATATTATAGCAATTTAATTATAAATCTATTAATAAATTTAGATTATTAATATAAAAAATATTTCCAATTATATAATTTTTTTAATAAAATTAATGTAGTAATTTTATTAACATTATTTTAATCATTTTATTAATCTATTGGGAGTTTATTTGATAGAATATGTAAATGTGTTATGTAAAATACTATGAGAATCTTAATTTGTTTCCTAATTAATATGTGTATGCACATAGTAGTTGTGGTGATAATAGAGATTACCTTAGTTATCAATTCCATTAGTTTTCTAAAAAACACACATTATAAAAAAAGTTAAAATATATTATATTCAATTTTAAAATAAAAATAACATATGAAATAAATAAAAATATTTTCTTTGTAAAAACATATCATTCTTGAAATTCAATATATAGTGTATTTATTTTTGTTTTGTTTTGTTTCCCAAGTTCTATTTAAGTCTTAAAATGAATAGCACATCTGATATGCGGCTTGAGTAGCCATGACCTAGGGGGATCTAAGCCATAAAAATCACATGGGGTGGACCACACTAACCCTTAGCATGATTGATGTTTGCTCACAGAGTTTTGAACATGTTGTCACTCACTGCTTTATCAGTCATTAGTTACTTCAAATTCCAAATAGTAGTGAAGTTTGATGCCAATTTTTGAGCCACAAAAGCTATTAGAGCTTAATCGGTCCCCCTCCATTGCATAGTACTCAGAAAGAGCTTTCCAACGATATATGGAAGTCCAAAAATGGACTTCTCGATCAGAAGATAGAGCAAAATTGAGTTACCCTTGGAAAGACCAGAAAATAAAGAGAAAATCCCAAAGGATGAAGGAAAATCACAAATCGGAGGACCATGGGCTAATCGCAATCGCAAATCGGTAGTTCCTCTAGAGTAGCAGTGGAAAAAGCACCGAGAACAGTAATCGATGGATCATCGATATCGCAGATCGATTATCAGCGGGTCTGGGTGAAGAAAATCTCGCATATCAGAAGTCAGGGACTCCGAGCACAGTGGATCCCACATATTGACCTTGTTAAGGCCTCGCATCCCACATATCGTCCTTCCTGTAGTCCCACATATCAGCGACCCCGCAGTCCCGCAGTATTGTGATCCTGCATCCTGCAGGTCGCGCATTTTGCATCACGCATCCCGCATCCCGCATGTCCCGCGTCCCACATCACGTAGTCTTGCAATCCCGTATTATCGACAATCGGCATGGTTTCCATTCCAAGACCGTGAGAGGCGTGATTCTGCAATACAGTGTAAAAGTTCTTAGGAAGGATGAAAACCAAATACAAAGGAATTTCATGGAAAAACCAAGGCCGGGCAGACTCCTTCTATCTCCTCCACGTGGCAGTGCAAATGCTGACGTGGCAATACGAGTGGACACGTGCCACTCAGTTTTGGTGTTTTCAAGGGTCAAAGGGGCCATTTCTGGGTGACACCTGGCAGTGATGACATTACCCTAGGGATCGGTGATCAACGATGGCACAAAGAGAAAATTCAGTTCCTCGCCGATATCCTCCTCAACTGCGATTGCGATAAGGAAAAGGCCCCTCAAATGCGATAATTTATTGAGGTGCATTATCTAAGGTTTTCGTGTTTGGGATATTAGCCAATGTGGTATAAAGATTTAATGAAGGCTCCTGGAGTTATAAAGTAAAAAGGCCCCCTGTCACGCAGAATGAGTCGAGGTTGCGGACAAAATTGACCTTCCTAGTATCTAAAGATATCTAGTGACAAGCAAGCCAATCAAAAACTAAATATGCAATTAAAACAAAGGAAAACAAGTGTTTTAGGCCTACCTTGGGTCCAATGCAAGTTTGTGGAAGCCTCGCTCCCTCACTCCAAATGAGCTTCCTTGAAGCATAAGTCTGCAAACACAAACAAGCAAACAAATTAAATAGCACCTGAAAAGCCAATATCATAAAGCATATTCATCATAATGATCAAGGAGATTATGAAACAAACCACATAAGGCAATTTGTTGAGAAAAATGAATCTGATTGTATTAATTCAAATGAAAGAAGAACTTTACAAACTGTGCCTTGATGTTGTACAAGCTCCTCCCAGGGTCTGACAAGAAGTCTCCTCTACTTTGACAAGTTTCACTCACTTCCCAATGAAACCAAAAGGTATGTGATCTCTCCTCTCAAGTTTAACTAGGAAGTCTCAATTCCATCAGCATTTACCCTCAAAATGTTCAGCTTCTAACCTCCCCAGCAACTGACCCAATGCCTTAATTTATAGTGCAATGGAGGGAAGTTACTAGGTCCTCTTTCAAAGGGATAAAGTCCTCCTTCAAAGGATAGCTCCTCCTATCAAGGGATTAGCTCCTTCTCTTTTGGGATGCATGAACCACCTTGGAGCGAACAATCCACGTCAAAATCCTTCTAGAAACATCTAGAATTAACCCAAAAGTGAGTTTTTTAAGATAAACTTGCGCCTTTTTGACTTTTACAGGGGTACACACCCACCCCTTTACAGACAGAGC
>APFE031293871.1:4370-15580 GCA_000404065.3 Pinus taeda
TGGTCTATGAGTTGCAGGATGTTGTTTATGGATGATTGGTCATGTTGGGAAAAATAGATGGACTTCTATTTTTTGGATCACAGCAGTGTGATCAGAGTCTATTTTTAGACTGTCAGGTAAAAAATAGAAACAGTCAAATATTATTAGCCCTTAGTAATATTTGGACTCTAAACTTTATCTTATTCTCTTGGAGCACTTCAGTTGGAGCTACAGATGTGGCACATGCAACTTCCTGAAGGAATCACACGGTTACCTATGGGTTGACTGAGCTATTGCATGAAGGACTTCAGTTAGAACTCAAGTGGTTGAGTTCTGTGGAGTTAAATGAGCAGTTAATGGAGTTGTGTTCAGTTTGACTTAGTTGAACTAGTTGTATTTAGTCTAACTGGCCAATAGACTAAGTGATGAGTTGTGTGAATTAGTTATTAATTAATTCACTAATTAGTAACTCATAATGCAACTGAAGAATACATCAGTTAACTCAATGCATGGACAGTTCAGTGGAGACAAGTGTTAGAGGTAAGTGAAAGGGTGAGTTGTGACTATCAGTTGTGCATGAGATCTTGCACAATCAATGGATTGAGTATGCCCATGAGAATTGCACAGTAGATGCCCAGTATTATAGCTTGTGCTCACGTGATTTCCAGTGTGAGTGATTTTCCAAGGTAAATAGAACTTGGAACGAGTTTGGATTCTCATTATTCTCATGCAGGATTGTGCAGTGGAGGCAGGCAAGCAGCAGAGAAGATTTGAGCCAGTGATTGATTCAGATCTGAGCTGTATTGTGTGTAATAGGTGGAGATAGTACTGAGTACTTGGGAGGAGTATTGTACTATGTATTGTTACATGTTCTCAATCAATATAATATACAGATAGTTGGGGTTTTTAGCGAGATGCTTTCCCCGGGAAAATACTGTGTTGATATGTGTGATTGATGCTTCTATGTGCGCATATGATTGTTTCTGCTTCTGTAAATTGATGATCAACATAGAGGAGGTTATGTATTATGCATGTATTCTGCAATAGTGTATAATCGGGATAATCTCTGTGAATATGTGTCATATTATTCAAAATTTCTACAATAACTGTGGTTTTTGATAAATGTTAATTATCTCTCCTTTTGCTTCTTTGTCTTCATATGTTAGTTTTCTCACAACGACATCATAAGTCAGTGTTTGGCTATGACTCTTTCCATCTACCCGATTAAAAATCGTAGACATATAGCTATCATATTTTGCCCAACTATCAATATGGATGAACTCACAATCATTTATAAATAGTTGATCTTCATGGTTAAGAAGATTTGACTTTTGCCTGTAACATGAAATAATAAAAGTTCAATTAACTTGTACATAAACGAATTGTTTAACATTAATCAAATATACATTTTAAATGTCTTACCATGTAAGCTGCATCCTTGAATTTGTTTTCCCCTTGAAGCTTGACAATAACATTTCCAATTGTGTGTCTAAATGAAATGTCACAAATCTCCATAATGGTGATGACGTGACTTCTAGAAATTTTGCAACCACTTTACTAAGAGCTTGATAAGTATAAGGGTCACTATCATAGTCAATGTTTGGAATATTGAAACCATGGGGAATATCTGCAATAACTAGGGCATAATCCCTTTTAGGTATGAGTTTAGCAATGTCTTCACATTCGCCTTGTATTACTTGATATTGAATAGTGTCTAGCCCATTCCAAATGAAATGAGTAAAAGTTGGATCAAGTTCAACATTCTTAAGACGTTGCTTCTTCAATCTTTCAATATTTATTTTTTTAATAAAGGTTCTGAAACTATTTGGTGCTCCATTATCATCTTTCTTCATATTTTATAAAATAAACAAATATATGTGTAAGTTATAAATTAAAAATAGTACACAAATGAATAAAAATGAATGTATAAATTAACATACTTTTTTAAATGCAAGATAAAAAAATTAATGTTGATGTAGAATTTGAATCTGGATAGTTGCATACAACATCATCCCAACTATCGTCATTCAACAATTTAACCATTTGTTCTTGAATTTTCATGTACACTTTGTGACTGCATAGATAAAGTTAAAAAAGTTAATATAATGATATGTATAACAAATACTACCAAGAACAACATGTTATATTTAAAAGAAAATTATAATCTAGAAATAAATAAAAATAATTCAACAAACTTACTTTTTAAATTCCTCAGACATTTCCTCCAATGATAATTCCCCTGACCTCACACAAGATAATATTGCTTTGGCAAGTTTTTCATCTTCCACTCCTTGCAACGCTCTCCAAGGTGTGATAGTCATATCTTCTGGAGGATGCTTCATTTCAGGACCTGATTTACTGTTGCTACATATCAATGGCTTAGACATTTTAACCTTATGGTTTTTAATGCCAATGTTCTCCCACATGCTAAAATCTCATTAGTCAACACCCATATCTCTCTAGTTCTAAATGCCAACTGGAAAATGTTGTCAACAAATCTGAATAAATCACTAAATTTGCCGCCCTTGCCGCCTTTTGAATTGATTTTCTCTTCAATTTGATAGCTTATTTCCATACAACATTCCTTTCGGAAATCTACAGTAACATTTATCCTATCCCCACCACATTTTTCTTCAAGTTCACTATGAATAAATGTAACCCTTTGGATGAAAGTCATAGACATCCTATATTCATTATCTGAATTATGATCCCATGCCACTAACTTTGCTTTTGTATCTAATAAACCAGCATAAATGATACATTTCATTGTTTCAAAACGTGGGTTATTGGGATATTCCTCCATAATTCGTCTTTGAGCTTCTACATAATGGTTCCCCCCAAGCACATAATAATTATATTCAAAACATTTTGACTTATCAAATGCTTATTTGTTGGGAACTTGAATTGGATCAACTAGAAGCACATAACTAACCACATGAGCATATGGATTGCACCTCATTAATGTCTTCAAGTTGTGAACATGTAGATGGTGTGGCTTTCTGATTTGATATTGACATTGTCCTTCACCTTCCTTACGGATTTGTCTGACATTAACCTGAAATGTACGACCACCCTCAATTAAGTTTATCTCAACTTCTGCCAAATGGCATTTTGTTTTGTTTTGGTAATGCCACCCTCTAAATCAGCTTCTGGTGTAATGATTTCTCTGCTTTATTTTTAAGTTTCACTGGGTTCTTGACTATTGGTAATGACTACTTCAAAATGTTCAACTTTAATTTTCTTCTTCATAACATTCTCATCATTAACTGTAACATATTTATTCTTGGGAATTGTTTCTTTTGGTCTTTTACGACTCTTCTTAGTTCCAATGTCTTCCTCAGTAACGATAACATATTCTTCACTATTAGTTTCAACTTCCTTGTCTTCAAAAGTAACTTGTCTACCATTGCTAGATTTATCCACTAGAGGCTTTTTTTTTCTGATCCCTTGAATGTAGTTTTGTAGCATCATGAATTACTACATTTTGCTTGTTTACCATATCTTCTTCTAACACTGAGTAGAAACTGCTGACAACTTTCATAATATCATGCTCTATGAAATGAATGCCTCCCAATCTAATTGAAAAACTGTCAACAAAATTCTGCCAAACAAAATATCATATGTCAATAAAAACAAAGTTTAAAAAATATAGTGAGACAGCTACAAGAACGCAAAACACAAATATAAATAACAATACTTATGATATTTTGTTTCATCTCATTTACGATTTGTTTACACAACTTTGTAGATACCTCTCTCATGTCATACAATGAATATGATAACTAGTATTTGATATTTTCATGTGACTTGGGCAGTTTTGTAAGTATGTAAACAACTTCACTGTTCAGTACCAAACACATGTCTATGACTCTTCCCATCATGTCATAAATTCTATTATCGTTAGGTATATCAACATATAAATATATCTGCACATTTTGACTTTCTCTTTCTTTCACATACCAGACTTTTGATGGAAGTTTCACTTCTTTTGATTTCTTCCAGTATGAAATCATCTTCTTATCATTTGAGGCACTTGAAAAATTTGTAGCCATCAGCTCAGGTGGGGTTCGTTCACCAATGTTTTTTGAAGATCCACCTTTAAGAGTCTTTGGTCCAGAAATATTCATAGAAATCTTCTTTGATGCCATTTTCTTGAAAAAAAAACACATAAATCAGTAAACGACAAAAACATAGTAACTTAAATTAACAACGAAAACAATAAATGATAATTAATTTGACAATTTCGAAAAAAATTAAAAATTAAAAAATACATCACCCTGTCGCTGCACCATGAAAATCGGTCGACCAATGGGTCCAGCCCCCTAGCCCACCTTGGCAGCCCAACCACTACCCCCTGCCCATCTCTGGCCCGCGCTACCTTGACAACATGGGGGGTGGCGGGGCGTCAAGAGGCGATTCTCAGAATCGCCCCGCCACCCTGTGGGCAGGCGGGCTGCCGAGGTGGCACGGGGGGGAGCTGCAAGATTCGCCCAGCCACCTCACGGGGCGGTGGGGTGAGGTGGACAGCCAGGTAGCCATCCCCATCGCCCCTAACTTATGGGCCCGTTTGGTTGCCGTGAGCATTATTGGGCCTGTTTGGCCACCGTGAGCTTTATCGAGCCCAACATGCCCATTGCAGACATAGTGGATAAATTTGGTTCACAAAAATTTTAATTTAAAAAAAAAAAAAAAATCTTTCATTAAACTTATTTAATATTAAAATTTGCAAGGAAAAAAATTTAACTAACCTTTCAATTGCGAGAATTTTCTGTTGAATATTTTGTTGATAACAATGTAGCTACTCCACAAATTCGTTCTAAGTCTTTTAACGAACCTCGAAAAACCTTGATGTGATGTGAGTAATAGTGATAATGAAATTTATTATATAGGTGAAATTACGGAGATGTTTTACTGTACTTTTAATGTGGGATTAATTTGTTTAAAAAAAATTAATATGTTAATTTTTTTTTATGGCGATATAGGAAGCTATGATAAAGTGAATATTATGGAATTGTTTTACAACGCAGTGAATGTGAGATTATTTTGTTTTAGAAGGTATTATAAAAATTTTAAAAACCATTCAATTGTTTAGTAAATATTATATAGTTTAATTGTTAAAATAATTTAGGTAAAAGTTTTAGTTTACAATTTTAAATTTAAAGATTTATTTCATAAAAAAAATTTAGTTAACATTTTTCAATAAATTGTAGAATAAAATAATAAAGGGAAATACATGAAATGAAATTTTTGGAGGGAAATATTTTGGCGAAACTTTTTAGAGGGAAAATTTTTTGAAGGAAAATTTCATTCGCTAAGCTATATAATATCTTTAGGAGAGTCTGCATTTGTCTCATTCAACTTCTTTTATTTAAAAGGGATGGATTCTCCTGATAGTGAATTTTCGCTTTGTAAAGCATTGACATCTTCATCGCGTAAAAACTCTAATCATATTGTTGAATATAACAGAAATTATTCCACTATGAATAGAAAGTCAATTCTTCCACTTAGTCCTAATCCTAAGGACTATGAGAGAAACACTAATGAAAGAGGGGATGAAGAATTTCAAATAGATAAAGAGTCACAGATTCCACTTAGTCCTAATCATAAGGATTATGAGAGCAATAGTGATGAGGAGCATGATGAAGAATTTCAAAAGAATGGAGTGTCATGATGTCCAATTATTCCTAATCCTATGGACTATGAGAGCGGTAGTGATGAAGAGCATGATGATGAATTTCAAAAGAATGGAGTGTTGCAGTGTCCACTTAGTCCTAATCCTAAGGACTATGAGAGCAACAATGATGAAGAACATGATGATGAATTTCAAAAGAATGGAGTGTCACAATGTCCTCTTAGTCCTGATCCTATGGACTATGAGAGTAGTAGTTATGAAGAGCATGATGACGAATTTCAAAAGAATGGAGTGTCGCAGTGTCCACTTAGTCCTAATCCTAAGGACTATGAGAGCAACAGTGATGAATAGAATGATGAAAATTTTCAAAAGAATGGAGTGTCACAGTGTCCTCTTAGTCCTAATCCTATGGACTATGAGAGCAGCAGAGATGAAGAGCATGATGAGGAATTTCAAAAGAATGAAGTGTCACAGTGTCCTCTTAGTCCTAATCCTATGGACTATGAGAGCAACAGTGATGAAGAGCATGATGACGAATTTCAAAAGAATGGAGTGTCACGTTATCCACTTAGTCCTAATCCTATGGACTATGAGAGCAGCAGTGATGAAGAGCCTGATGATGAATTTCAAAAGAATAGAGTGTCATGGTGTCCTCTTAGTCCTAATCCTATGGACTATGAAAGAAGCAGTGATGAACATCATGATGACAAATTTCAAAAGAATGGACTGTCACGGTGTCCTCTTAGTCGTAATCCTATGGACTATGAGAGCAGCAGTGATGAACAACATGATGACAAATTTCAAAAGAATCGAGTGTCACGGTGTCCTCTTAGTCCTAATCCTATGGACTATGAGAGCAGCAGCGATGAACAACATGATGACAAATTTCAAAAGAATGGAGTGTCACGATGTCCTCTTAGTCCTAATCCTATGGACTATGAGAGCAACAATGATGCAGAGCATGATGACGAATTTAAAAAGAATGGAGTGTCATGGTGTCCTCTTAGTCCTGATCCTGTGGACTATGAGAGCAACAGTGATGAAGAATTTCAACTGAATAGAGTGTCAAAATGTCCACTTAGTCCTAATCCTATGGACTATGAAAACAACAATGATGAAGAACATGATGAAGAATTTCAAAAGAATGAAGTGTCACAGTGTCCACTTAGTCCTAATCCTATGGACTATGAGAGAAGTAGTGATGAAGAGTGTGATGAAAATTTTCAAAACAGTGTCATGGTGTCCTCTTAGTCCTAATCCAATGGACTATGAGACCAGTAGTGATGAAGAGCATGATGACAAATTTGAAAAGAATGGAGTGTCACGGTGTCCACTTAGTCCTAATCCTGTGGACTATGAGAGCAATAGTGATGAAGAGCATGATGAAAATTTTCAAAAGAATGGAGTGTCATGGTGTCCTCTTAGTCCTATTCATATGGACTATGAGAGTAGTAGTGATGAAGGACAGGATAAAGCACTTAGTCCTAATCCTAATGACTATAAAGGTAGCAGTGACAAAGGACAGGATGTAGCATTTTCAGTAAGTAAACAGTCACATTTTCGATGTAGTCCTAATTATATGGACTATGAGAGCAGCACTGACAATGCACATGAGGAAGAATATCCAATAAACACCGAGTCAAATTTTCCATTTAGTACCAATTCTAAGGACTATAACAGTAGCACTAAAGAAGGGGAAGATGAAGAATATCCTCCAAGTTAGTATTTGAAAAGCACAACTGATCATAGTGTGGATAACATTCCTCTTAATGATTATGAAAATGCGTATACAAATGATGATCCAATGATGGAGATGTTGCCAAGAAATATTGTATCGAGGAGTAGGAGCAGAACTTTTCGTATCAATGCAAGATGTTCTAGTTATACAAGGGGTAGAGCAGAATATCTGAAGAGAAGAAGTTCTATCAACACTCTCATTTCAAGTGAATGTTGTCAAAAATATTGCTTGAAACATATGGATTTCAAATTTGCATTAGAGAGAAGGAAGAGATATTTATCAATAAATAAAAGCATGCAAAATTCGTATTATTTGGGTGCATGCAATCTACATTGTCAGGTTATGATTATCATATTGGGTATCTATTTATATGTAGAAAGGATTTCAAAATATTTCATTCGATGGGGAATTTTCGTCTCTCGAGAATTCAAGAAAAATTGGAAAAGGATCCCACATTTTATTCAGAAGTACGTCATAAATGACAGTTTGGGCCATTATCAAATACTGCAATGTCATGGATGAAAGATTTCTTTTCAAAGCATGGAGAGTGTATGCCAAATAGAGATACAATACATATTCCAAATAATTTTTCAAGACGAGAAATCTACAACTTATATAAATAATATGCAGAAGGTGTTGAGGGACATGGCCGATTCATTACATATCAACATTTTGTGAAGGTATGGAAGAAAGAATTCAAAAATGTCTGTATTCCTAAGAAGACAAGGATGGGGATTTGCAGTACATGTGATTCTTTTAAATTAAAAAAGGGACAAATGTGAAGGGTCAGAAAAAGGTAAGCATTCATAACTTTAACTTTTAAAATTGTATAGTCATCAACTATGAAAGCATATTTCTTAATGACTTTATTTTATGTTGTGTAGATTCAATTGTCAAAGAACTTCAGGAGCATCGTGAACAACTAAGAAGTGAAAGGAAAAAGTTGTACAAGAATAAAAAAAAGTGTTATGATAATCTAAATAAATATTTTGGTTTAATAATTGATGGTATGGACCAGAAGAAAACACTTTTACCACATTTTGTTCGCACACCCAAAAATTTACAGGAGGAAAATTTTATTCAGTACCACTTGGTCAGTTATATGGTCTTCAATGGGAAAATGCTGCCCAGGGTGTACTTTACCGCTCCAAATATTCATAATGATGCAAATCTAACAATAACCATAATTCATGATGTGATTTCTCATTGGTCTGGTAATCTTCTTGAAGTTTTGTATCTACAATTGGACAACACTTACCGTGAAAAAAAAAATCAGGTTGTTTTTGGATATCTAAACATGCTTGTTGAATTGAGAATTTTTCAGAAGGTAAAGGTTTCTTTCCTTCTTGTTGGACACACTCATGACTATATTGATCAATGTTCAGTCGTTTTTCAATCACATTGAGGAGGAATGAAGTTGGGAGATTTCCATCATTAATTGAATGTATTAAGAAATCATACATGCTAGAGCCTACTTTTGATGTGTTGGAAGAAACTGTTGACATGCGAATGTTTATTCTGGGATCACATGGTAAGGAGAAATGCATTAAACAACTTAATGACATTAGCTTCCAACATCAATTTCGTATCAAAAAAATTGATGGGAAAACACTAATATGGGGCAAGAAGTATTCAACTACTACAAAATGGGCACCGTCATCAGGTTTGGAATTTTTGAAGTTCATTCCAGATTATCCAATATTTGCATCAAAAATATTGTTATTACAATCAGTTGGTGAAGTTCATAATGCATGAAGACATAACAGAGATATAAATTATTCTGATTGCCTAGAAGAAATTAAAAAATGTATTAGATATACATATGAGTAATTTGACATTGCTGATTCAGTTTGGTGGGAATCATTTTTCAAAAATCAAAGTGATATCATTTCAACAACAACAAATGAAGATATACCTTTGAAAAATCCATTTATTTGGCCACAAAATGTGTCGAATGAACATGAGGAAATAAACATTGTTGAACAACAACAATCTCAAGGTATTATTAATGCTTCATAGGCAGAGGAAAGATAGATGTATATTGGTTCCAGAAGATCTCGTGCACAACGTGAAGCCATGGAAGACCTTTACAGGGGTTTAGTACAGGATATTAAGGAGGGCTGCATGATCACAGTTCTAGCAGATGGAGATCCCAATGGCTATCCATTCTGGGTTGCTAAGGTTATAAAGGTCTTTACGGAAAATGAGGATGTTATAGGTGTTGAAGTACATTGGTATGTCACAAATAAAAAACTCATTCAATGGTGTGTATAAGCCAGAGATGGTAGTTGACAAAAAAATGGCGGAAAGAGAAAAAGAAAAGGTACAAATATAAATCATCGCCACACAAACATCTTAAAATTGGAGGATGTTGACATACTTGTTTATGACTTCAATTTAACAAAGAGAGACACTCTTCGCTTCAAGACGATAGATATTTTGTAAAGGTTGTTACCAGAAGGAACAATGTTGAGATAGGAGTCTGCTGAAACAATCGTAGATCTAGAAGAATTTTGAAACCTAAAATGGTGGGCATGCATGTGGACTCAAATGAGGCGCTAGTTGATGAAAGAGAAGAATATGGAACATCTTCGTCAACATCCAGTGATTCATCTGAAGATGTGAATTCTGATGGTGTGCAAGAAAATATGAGTGATTTTGAATAATTGTCTAAGACAGTTTATATAATTGATGTTTGCATTGTATCTAGAAATAAAAATTTTGATTTCCATATGGTGTTAAATCAAAAGTTATAAGTCATTTTTATGTTGTTGGATTATATGTCTTAAATATGATAATTTTTATTGTTTAGAATATCTACAATGCAACATTAAATTAAAGATATAATGTATGTTTCATTCAATATACAAATAATGACATTTGGATTCATTTAGTCATGTAATTTGTTCATAATGTCATGGTTTTTTAATTTTATGGTTGAAAAAACTCCAATTTCTTTTGTATCTAGCATGTTATGGTTGAAAACATATTGAATTTATATTTAGGAAATAAAAATGTCATTCTACCAAAAACTTTAGTGTGTTCTTTTCCTCATAAACAACTTTTTTTTTGCACATAAAAATTCAGTTTTACTAGCATTTTTTAAAAATGTTGAAAATTGACCCTAAAAAAAGTCATCATTCTAGTATCAACACTTTTTCGTTTTCAAGGTGTTTTTTGCACAAAAAGTTCGTTTTCACTGCCATTTTTAAAACATATTCAAAATTGACCCTAAAAAAAACCCATCGTTCCAGTATACACACTTTTCGTTTTTAGCACTATTTTTGATGTTTTTTAAGGGTTTTTTGGCCAGAGTTCCTGTTTCAAAGTTTACATTGTTTATTTTTGTACACATGAAAATATTCAGAAAAAAGGGTATTTTTATGACTAGTTAATTTCGAGTGAATCTAAATACACAAGAAATTATGGTGCATCAGTGTTTCTCTAGCGGTTATCTCCTCATTATACCAATTGCTCCCATGTCCTCCTTTGCTTTTGGTGAATTCCTCTTTGATGATGTCCAATGCCAATGCAATGAACATTTATCCTCAATGTTTTTCTGAGCCAAAGGGAAGCTCCATAAGTAACAACCAAAAAATAGCCTCAAATATATTATTGGAGGCCAAAATGCAGTAATTATATGACAAGCCAAGAAACATTGCACGTTAATCATCTTCCCTTTAATATTGATCAATAATTTCTTTGCATGATCATGTAATACTAAAGTGTCAAGTAGGGACATTTAAAGTTTGTCATCCATCCATGATTTGGATTTAAACAGGAACGCAACAAATTACAGAGATAACCATAAATACAGATATGCAGTGGAAATAATACTTAATTTCATTAATGTAAAATACT